>PNEQ01109399.1:0-23208 GCA_003012365.1 Medauroidea extradentata
TAAATGTAGTCAAAGCCATAGACACTGGCTAGGGATAAATAAAACGCTTATTTAATTTCCGATTCGTTATTGTTTCATGGCGCCGTCCATTATCCTACATCAGTACGTAAAGCAGATCCATATATTTGCGATGTTGGTTGTTACATTCAATAAATTATAAATGTAGTCAAAGCCATAGACACTGGCTAGGGATAAATAAAACGCTTATTTCATTTCCGATTCTTTATTGTTTCATGGCCCCGTCCAGTACCCTATATCAGTACGTAAATGAGATAAATATACTTGCGATGTTGGTTGTTATATTCAATAAAGTATACGTGTAGAATTCCCGAAATATATTTCACGTACAACACACGCGCGTAATTGCCAAATAAGTGAAATTATCGTGTATTATTTTGGTTTTGAAACATCCAACGGTTGCATGTTCAGTATAAAACAAGAACTGTATTTCTGTTCAAAGCATATTGGCAGCTCTACTTGCTTACTTGGAATGCGTGGTGGCTGAAACTGGTGGAATGGAAAATATGGCGTGTTCTAGTTGTCAAATTAAGTACAGAATTCTGGCTGAAACGAGCGTAGTACCAGTTTACACTGTCACTGTGATACTTGTGCTGAATTACGTACAGATGTCTGTACTGAATTATTTATAGTGCGTACTAGGCTTAAGGTTGGAGGGACGAAAATTTTCGCTAGATAACAGAAACAGCTTTGAATAAATCCACTAGGTTTAGAACACTGTTTAGTGTTTCCGAGGTGTAAACTATTTGATAGAATTATGTTATGACAGTCCGCCAACATAAATAAAAGGCGAGGCAACTGTCTAGTTGAAAATATTTTCGCCATCTTGGGATTGGCCATTTGATGTGGTCGACGTACTGAAAATAAATACTCGTAGGAATACAATATAAACCATTACCGAACAGCTTGTGCGACTCTGTGGTAACACTGATTGTGTGTCAGCTTTGAGTTAACAGATAACAGCACAGTACATCTTATTAATTTCAGATTTGCGCTGCCAACATAACAAGGTGATGAGTTCCCAGTTTGCATTGCCACGACCAGAAATAAATGACTAAAACAAATACAGCAGTTCGCTAAACGTATAAACAAGAGAAAATGTATTTAAGCCGAACTGTAATAACGCCAGTTTCCAACCCTGTGTCTCCAGGTTATTTCTCGCACACTTCGTTATTGTCAGATATCTGTCCTTTATTGGTATTATTTGAGCATATACCTACAGTATACTGTGGGAGAAGCAAAGCAACGCTAGGGGCAGCACTGTTGCGCCATGCAGTCGGCCGGAATGGTGATAGAAATGTATTTTCCAAATTCGTGGCGGTGGAGACACGTATTTATTTTAATTTTCGAGGAATCGTGTGGATTTAATGCAGGGTTAGTTTACGTAAATAAAACTAATACTGATCACGACCAACTATTTATTGCGAAACATGTGATAAATTGCTTAAGGGGCCTCTTACTTGCGATTGAAATTCGTTGCAGCGAGTTGTGATTGTTAATTTTTTTGACGGAACTACTAAAGGCGCATTATATTTGTATATTTACTAAAAGAACACACACTTCAAACTATGTCGCTATATATTTAAAGCCTCGGTACTTTGGTTTAAAACATAATTTTAGGACCCCTCAAAATGGCCAAAAACGGTTTTTTCAGACTGCCGTACACGTATAAATAACATTCATATTCGAAAAACCCAAATATAGGAACAAGCATTGCACTTTGAACTATGCTGGCCACAATTAAAGTAATGTGGTCACCTTTTAAAGTCCTATAGGAAAGTGTACAATAGTAAAGCACTGCACGCCAGCTGAGTAGCTTGCACGGAGAGGCGATAATGTACTATACGCCGGTCAGCGGCAACTTTACCGTTCCTGCCTCACACACACAAACGCTGCCTATATAGGGAGGCCCCTTAATATATTCCATATTATTCATTGCAGTGTGTATTAGAAGTTACACGAAATAAAGCCCCGTGGAGACCGTGTATCAATAAATAATTTGGTTATGCTAAAAATTCAGTTTACAAGAAATGAAATTAAATATTTTTTTTTGGCAAATTGCAATTTTGATTACAATTTGTGTGCACCAAAACTGTCCGTTCAAAATACTGATAGGTTAGGGCCTGCATAATGTTTAAAGGTTAGTTCATGCTGTTGTTACAACATATATTAATATTATAGTTATTGCAAGTAGGCTAATACTCTTTACAAAAAAAAAACATAATATTATCTTGTAGTTTTCACGTTACCAGACATTAACGAGACATTATGCAAACGTAGCTTCGGAAAAATTGTTGTAACTTTTTTTTTGTTGATAGTAAAATTACTTGTAAATAATAAATATGAAAACTGAAACTTATATTAAATAAAATTCGAATGCTAAGTGTAGATAATTTGAACGCTTACAACTGCATATAGCCTACACGTCTACGACTTCATAATTTCAACAATTTAAAATTCAGTAAATGGACGAGGTTAGGCCTAAACTTGTTAGTTCTCAATAAAACCACCAGTAATTAAACAATGTGATCTAACTACAAACGGATTATAAAATAAAAGACAAAGAGTTTATACAGAGTTAGTTCAGAGAATGCTGTCCATATACGAATACAATTAGTTTGGCAGAAGTTGCGATGTGTAAAAATGGCAACACTCTCAACGATATTTTTACATTGTTATCTCTCGACAGTGCTCTTTATATACGCATAGAAACACATTTTTAATTAAAACTCATGTGTTTTTAAAGCGGAGAACAGTACTTTTGCCACCTAGTATTTATTAATCAACATTAAATTGCTTCGCTATGCGCGTGTACGATAGAACGTCTGCAGTCCGTACCACTAATCCGAAGATGTCAGCTACTATGCTTTGCATCTCCCATAGAAACGCACCCAAAATGTTGTCATTGGTGATGTGACAATGCCTGGTGTGTAGGCGATACCTGTCTCACAAAGTCTATATCGTTGCACTTATATTTTAGTCCATGTGTTTACTAACTGCATGCACGAAGTATTGCCAACGTACAAGGCATTGTCACATTGCCGCTAACATATTTCTGTGAGCTTTTAAAGTAAGCTAGATTCTGAAACACACTCCCCAAAATAATATTTTCGACTGCATCGAATGGCGAAAATAGAATATAGCTCGAGCGTGGTCATTCCTATTTTTGACGGTAGGCGAATACTTTAAATATTGTTTTTCATACATAATATTGGTAAGCTTTGTTCAGTAAATATGTGGATTTTTTCGTGCCGTTTTTTGTGAAAATACGATAAGCGGCGTTGACAAAAAATGGTTTTGGCACAGTCAACCGTATGTTTGTATATGGCCAAACAAATATTTATTAGTTTAACAGTTTAATCAACCAATTATTTGGTCGCTTGGCAGATTTATTAATCTAAACAGTAGGGTTTAGTCCAGTTATAAATATATATTAAATAAGAATAACAATTCATTGAACGCGTCGTCATCACAACCGGCCCCCCAGAACCACTTTCCCTCGGCCTTGCCTTGTTAAGTACGTTTTTCAGTCAACAAAAATTTTATTAGATAATATGCTTACGTGTTTCGTCTCACACGAACACACACAAATATATGTATATTACGTTGACTGCACCAAACAATTTTCTTTGCGTGTAGCATTTCTCACAAAGATTCAACTTTCAAGATATCTCAGCAGACGAGTTTCCGAACATTCTGTGTGTTGTTGACCTTGATAGATATGGTACGTATTTCGGTCTCTATGATTGATATTGGTAGCATCAGCCCTCTTTACACTATCAGGTCTTTTATATGTTCAAGAAGCCGGTCGCTATCTAATCAGTAATGATAACAGTTCCGTGCGTGTATTTCATAACACTTCGTAAATGCAAAAGTTTAGTTTATATGATTATATAATAAAGTTTCATAATATCTTCTGAATTAGTTCATTTACACTGCGAATTAATTTCCCTGTCGTGAGTTATTAAAGACTTAATTGTAATTGGCATTTTTACTAATCACATGATTGCCTGACTCGATCATGTATACAATATCACTAAGTATTTGTATTTTTGTTTTCTATTTCAAAGGTTACATTTTACCAAATCGCTGTCATGCTGGTTTTGACTTACATCAGTTGATCTCAACACTGTATAAAACTTACTTTTTAAAAATAAAATGCATGTAAAACAAAGTCGTAATAATTATTTTACAAAGTAAATCACATCAGTATTTACTGAAATCCTTCGTGTTGTTTGCTGTTTCACAACATTATTATTTTCTTGTAAATGTGAGTGTATGCCAAAAATAACGCGTGGCAGAACTGTTATTTAGTCAAATATATATTAGTGTTAAAATGTATTATTTAGATAATTCATTTTGATGTTACTAGTTAATTCACGGCAGCACACATGTTGAGAAATTAAGTTCAGCATGCTCTACTTGAAAGATTTCAAAACATGCTCGAAAATTCGGGTTTCGCGTCTCAGACAATAAGATTCGTTTTATGCCACACATTTAATGGTAGACGGGAAGGTTTATTTGTCTATGTCTTAACAAGTGTACGTTTGTAGAAGTGTACTCTTTGTGAACTTCTTAAAAGGTCTGTACCATTTGTCATGCCGAATTTTTCTTCATTTCCTCTTGATTCAAGAGCTTAGAAACATTTATTTGAAAATAGAACAGTTATGACTCAGTATATTACTAGGTACCTCTGATATTCACGAAAATAATTTTTCACCAGTGTGTTTCAATACTTTATGTGCACACCTACAGCCTTGCTTCATTGTTATTGGAAGAGTGTATTTGTGAATACGATGTATCTCAACTGACTGCGCAAATCAGAACAAAGTTGCTGGGGTGCCACCCTGTCTGATTTGCGAGTAGAATCCTACGACATGCGAGAGTTTACGAGTAAACAGAATTGAAGGGTTCGGCTGTAAATAATGGTAAGGGACATTCAGAGAGAAACAGTGGTATGAGGCGTAAAACATAATAAGCGACCTATTTTATTCATATTGGGAAATAATTCCATTTCAGTTCAAGACTTGGAATGGAACTCTGAACTAAAAAATCATGAAGGTCGTTACTTATTATGTTTATACCTGATAATACAGTTTCTCTCTGAATGTCTTTTAACATTATTTACAGCCGAACCCCTCAATTATGCAACACTAGAGATAGTAAAAAATTTACGATAGTAAATATCACTTAACTTTCAATAAAAACCAAGAAATACGTAGTAACATTTAGGTACGAAAATGCATACGTAATCGTTAAAATGTAATATTTCTGTCAAGAGACATTGTCAGCAATTACACTGACGTTTTAATTATGACACGAAGATGAAAATTTTGTTTATATGAGGTGCATTTTACCACTGCAAGAAATTAAACATTTTGAGGTCAGTGTACAGTTTTGGAGTCAAGAAACTATTTTAATATCACTTATTTCTTGTGTGGCTTAGTACCAGTAAACTAATACGAGTTTATTCACATTTTATCAATGCGGTATTTCAGTCAGTGATTAGTGTGTTTTCTTCCCTCCCTCTTAAACTTTTTCTTTTAATGAAATATACAAGATATGTACTTAATTTACATCATAAAAATTATGTTCGTTGGGAATGTTTGTGTATTTAATTATTGTAATAACAATAGCCTAACACCAACGCGAAATCCACAAAATTATTTTAATGTAATTGTTACAAGTATTTGACTCATGGCATCGTAAATCTACTGAAACAAAAGACGTCTATTAGGAATTTAAAACATTTTTATGTTTGTGCGAGATATAGTTTGTTTTGTAGACGTACATTGTGACTACTTTCTGCTGTAATGAAACTTGTTTAACTTGCATAGTTTTTTTAACGGCATGTCAAAGTACAAATTTTTATAAAACGGGATTATGTTTTAAAAGAAATACAACTGACTTACCGAACTGAAAAATTCACACTGAATATCACAATTGTACGCTACAAGGCACCCTTTATAAAACAATATAATTTTTGTATTTAAAAATACTGAGATTTAAAATTAAATTGAAAAATTCAAGAACTTTTAAAAATGCAAATCTACTTTACATTTTGTTTCATATAGGAGACCTTATAGCCTAAAACGTCGTTATTCAGTGTGAATATTTTCAGTTCAGTAAGTCAGTTGGTTTTCGTTTAAAGCATAAAATCGGTTTATGCAAATTTAGACTTTGACATGTCGTTATAAACCAACCACGAAAGCCAAAATGTTTTCACTGTAATAAAAAATATTCACGATGTACGTCTACAGAATAAGCCATACCTTGTACACATATACATTTTTTTAAAATGGTAAAACTTTTCCGTCCACTAGGAAATAAGTTGCTTTAGCGTGTGTGAGGTACATAATCTATAGAAACCTATAGGCAGTTAATTTTAAACTAAGTACTACTCAATTAATATAATAGCAAAAAACTGTACTTCATTGGAAGCATAGACGTTAAATTTTGTGAGTTGTGAAACGTTTACACAGGTTTTAAGTTACACGGAAGTTTTCATATTGAAACTAGTAAAGATAGATGCAGAGTAGCTGAAAGAAAATTTTGAGCAATGCTCATTTTATCGAAAACAGCCTATAACGACATCGCAGCCCGATGTATGTAATAGAGTGTTACCTGTGCGAGCAAGTCATTCAACTGGATTTACCATTATTATTTTACTTGTATGTGTTTTAGCACTGTCTATGTAGTTTTGTTTGTAGAAGTATTGTTAAAATTCCAATGCACGGGTTTGTCTTTATGGTTTTTAGAATGATTGGTATTTTCCCAGGTCAGTTGCCTGAAAAACTTTTTATAGCCATTTTGAACCCCGGAAGTGTAAGTTCGATGGCTATGTCCGTCTGTCTCTGGATCTGTCTGTGGCATCGTACCTCCCAAACGGATCGACCGATTTTAAGGCTATGCTGTTACTGCGATAATGATTTTTAAAAAAATAAACGAAAAGAAATATCAGAAATCTGTCTGGCAGTTTTGTTTATAATAGTTTTTACCGTGATAGGTAATTTTTTCAAAACTGGAAATCATACAGTTTCGATTAAAAAATCAACTAACCAGAATTTCGTTAATTACATAATTACCTAAAATCATAATTTTTACTGCCTTGAAAAAAATCAGCCAACACGATGAAGACGATTTTAAGCAAAACTGCTAAACATATTTGTGCTCTCTTTTACGTATTAAAAAAATTAATATCGCTATTAAAAAAGTAGGAACTAAAGAGCATGGCCTTAATTAATTGAAAGCTACTTTCTTCGGGACGGTTCTTAGCTGCATTTCATGAAGAACTGTCCAGCTGTTTAAACTTTACGCGTTCTTTGTCCGATTAGTGTGAGAATACCATAATGAAAATTTATTACACTTTTAGATTTTATTGCTCTATGATGTAGTTGAACCTTTAAATTTTAATAGAACATTCGTTGTAGAAATTAGCGTTATTACCAAAGATTGTACGATGACAAAATAGGACAATCATGAGAAAAACGTAGAACAGGTTATAATAATTTGACGCCCTATGTCTACGTGTCTAAGGTTTCGTTGTTTCCAAACAGATGAGCGGATTTCAATGCTTTATTTATATGACCAAAATTACTTTGATACGTTTTAAACTGTTTAAATTATTTTTATTTTAATTTTCATTTAGAATAATTGTAGAATAATTCAAGTTTAAAAATTTACAAAGAAACCTTAAATTACAATTTTAATAATAATCCCTTACATAAAACTCGGTTCCTTAAAAAAAACATTTTTTAAAAATTTTGTTGATCCTTCGATGTGTCAGCGGACGCAGTAAACAAAACAGGTACTTAAAAAATAGCGGAATCAAAACAGAGTAGGACAATTCAACAATTATAAATCCACAAAATGACGAATCCAAAAATTAAGTTTAAATGTAGTGTAATTCAAGATTTGAACTTAACTTTTGGAATGGTAAAAAATGTACACACAATTTACCAAAATTTTGTTGCAGTTACTTTTTCTGGTTGAAGTGTGCCAATTTAATGAGGCCGGAAAATCATTCTTGTACTAATACCAACATTATTGAGGTATGTGACTTTTCGTGGATGTATGTAAGCATTAAGACCTTGTTACCAAGTTTTGAACTGATTTCGAAAATATTTTTTTATTGCTACCTAATACTCATATCAAAATTTCGCTCCACAGTTTTGACACTTGTATGTTATAAATTGTAGGTGAATTTTTTTGCAGAAATGTATTGAACGGTTTTTTAGATTTCATCACCCAAAATACCACGTTCTTTGTCTTGAAAATTAGCAAAAACGAAGTAAAATATTTTCTTGCTGACGAATAATTCATTATTTTTAAAAACGCATCCACAGTATTGTGCATCGTGTGACTGTACGTTAACTCAAATTTTTTGAAAGCTTTTGGTTAAAAAATATTTGAGTTATTGTCAACAGTCTGGAAAATACTCGGGAGGTACCTGGTGCATGCGCGGTGTTGTTGTGTGTCGCGCGAATACTTTGTAACGTGAAACCACGTAAAATATTCCTATTGCGGTTAGCTACGAAAAGAACCGACATTTGAAGTTGCTTTTCCCACGTTTCAAAAATTTTGCACGCTTGTTAGAAACGTGATTTTTGGGCCTCTCAAAATGGCAAAATACGGTTTTTTTAGACTACTGTAACTCTGGATATACGACCTGAATTCGTGAAGTGCAAAACACGATGAATGCATTGGCCTTCACTTCAAGCTGTCCAAAAAGAAAATTTTTGGGTAACTTCATTAAGTCCCACAGGAAAAAGAGTCCTACGAAAACCTTGCACGCTAGTTTAACGAGCTGCGAATAGAGGCGATATGCTTCTCGTCGAGCATGGCACTCTGGCTCTAATCGCTCCACTGTTTCCACGAGTCCAACGTGGAAATTTGAAACCGGTACACACTCCTCTTAAGTATTTTTGTAAGGGAATAATAGTCACAACGCATTCCAAGCGCATGTATGAAGGTCCTTCATAGATTAAAAGTAAAATATTTATTTCACGTGCCAATGGTACCTTAGTTGTTAAAAAAAGTGAAAAAGACTTTTGACTACCAGTCTTCAAATTGTTTTTAATACTCGTAGTACATGAACAGAACGATTTTACAAATTCCTTTGCACGTTGCACTTAATTTATCAGTTGAATCTTACTTTATTGAGATATGAACTATAGAACGTCCCAACCTTAGATTGCAGTGCAAGGCTTATGTCGCACGCTGTCGCGTTACGAAGGTCGGGAGATGTACTTCGTAATTTTTAGTACTAAAATATGATATTTAAAATTTTTTTGAAATGATGTATTGTAATTTGTATAACATTATGCTTCAAAATATGTATCTAATCACATTTTTATTATTTTAACAGACTGTTCTCATACCCCACTGACATTGATTTATTAGATTGATGGTAATAGGCAATTTGTGAAGAAATAATAATTATCACATACATTTTAAACATCATAGCTACTTCAAATTAAAACGTGAGGTTTGTCCATAGGAGTAGCGACTTTCTGAAGACAGGGATGTGGTTGGGATAATGTTGATGATAATGAAATCGTTGAAGGGAATCCAACTGTCACGAATAAAATTGGAAATTCTGGCTGCATTGTCGCTATTTACTTTAGCTGAAATTATATTTAAATTGGGAGGAATTTTATGAATCAAAAGAGTACTAACGTTTTGCCGTGATGTAAACGACCTCTCATTTCCTCCACTTTTGTGACACATATTTTTTAAGCCAAAACGAACAGTTAAATTAGTCTTCCAGTATCGTTTAAATTCGTTTCACTATGTTTCTAGACAAAACATTAAGTTGAAGCCGATTATATACTTAACTGAATTCTCGTCAGTTAATTAATTAATTAGCCAAAACCAGGTAATATTCTGTGTTTAAAAAATAGAGTACTTAGCAAAAACGTTGCAAACAACTGGGTGACCGATTTTTATAACAGTTTTAAGAACTTTTAATAATAATGCACACTTATGTAATAAACAAAAAAAATTATAACAAACGCACAAGGAGTATAACTAATAGATGATGGCCTTATATTTATTAAGGGGAATTTTGTTTGCTTTTCATTCTCGGTTTCAACTGTGCAGGTTAGTTAAAAGTACCATGTTGCTGTTGTTTTTTCTTAAAGCTTAAATAGTTCGCTTGGAACAGCTGATTACTTTGAAAGCTTCCGTAACAGTACGAATGTGAAAAGTACTGGGATATGTACCACACAATATTTGTCTCCCTCCGTCGTAGCGTATCTATGTTATGTTATTTGTTGTTTCACCCTAGATACAAACAAATGTTAACCAAAAAACACACTTTAACGAAATTTTTGCTCAGAAATCAGTCACTGGACACATCACATGGCCGCGAGACACGGGTGCACACCTGGACTAGTTAAATATATGGGACGAACAAATCTGCTGACTAAAGGAGGACTGTATGTTATTTACTACCCTACCCTTACAAAACCTCACAGTCAGTTAAGATAACGGAACTTTAAGAGCTCGCCAGATGTCTTGGCTTGCAGGGTGGCATTGACCCATGATACTAGGAACGCAACTTATTTCATGCCATTAACAAGAGAACGGTTAGAGCTATTATAATGCTGTTTCTTTTAAAAATAAATTCAGCTCATAATGAGCAACTTTCTCGCTTTCATCACATATCTAATTTCAATAATTAAAAAGTTTCTCACTGACCAACTTTTTAATGTTTCATTCTGTAAACAAACATACGTAAGGTTAGAAAACAATTTCTATACTATTAAGGAAAACCATTTTTAGTATTCTGATTTTTTCTTTGTCGTTAAGATGTGTGAAGTTACACACCATAAAAATTTGATTACTATTTTGCTATTAATTCTTAAGTTATGATGTGATATATTCAATGATGCATGAAAACAGTATTAGTACAATTTTTTTCTCGAATTTTTTAAACACGTTAGAATGGTAAGAATGATTAAGCAAATACACTATCCGATGCACTTTTTGATGCTGTGCAATATGCGAAAATTTTAAGATCAAAATTACAAATTGAATTTTTGAATTTTTGGCAACAGCGCGCGGCGAAACAAGGACAGTGCTTATGGCAGTTAGCGTGCGTTAAAAGAGAGACCGAATGCCCATATAACTCTGTACTGCAATCTAAGCATGAGACGCTCTGTAGGAAGAAAACAAGGTCCTTATCAGTTCGTGCTACTATATCTCAAGTGTCAGTAGTACAGATAGCTACTCTCTTTGGCTACTGCAGTAATTTATTAGCGGAGATATAAAGGCACCTTATCACCAGCCTATCTTCTGAAGGAAAATTAGTAAATAATCCTAGAGACTTGAACGAGTTTGCCTGTAGTTGTTATGATCGAAAGCCAAGGTTTGTGATGGGAGTGGGTGAAATACACTCTTGAGGCAAAAACGTAGCAAAGACGTTGGTTAATGTTTGCTTACCATAATTTTGTAATTATATTTGGGTAGTTTCGTCGTCGTAAAACTTCCTGCATGGATATTTTCGTCGAAACGGTGGCGTTCCCTGACAAAACAATATGTTTGTATAATGGTAATTATCACGTGTAGTCCAAATATGTCCATTGCGCCGGATTTACGCCTAACTCCATGTTAACTAAGTTGACTGGTGTTTCCCAAATTGATTCAAGCTGTTACATAAACCAAGCCTATGTTTCAGTGTTGTGTAGTAGGCTGCCTTCGTCCTGTGCGGCGCAAAAATCCTTTACTAACCTTCCTACTTGTGATGAGCAAGTAATACTTGTCACATTTAACAAATTTATTTAAAAAGAGAAAACAAGTGATCATTAGAATTAAATATTCTATTATCCAGCTAAGTATTTGCTGCTGACTTCGATGTAAACACAACACGATTCTGCATCATCTATGCTACGAGATTTTTCTATGTGAAGCCAGTGATCGTACGAGAAGAAACAATGCAGTGATTGTTACAAGGAAAACATTACCAAGAAAATAGCTACAAATTATTATTAAGGTTCGGCATCACTCCTAATATTGAATTGTATTATTCTTCGCTCTTTTAATACTTTTAAGATAATAAACGTAAAACAGTTTCAATTAAATAGCAAATTCGTTTTATCTTGCACTACAATACAAACATGACAGTTGAAATGTCAACGTGTATTTCGGCCGCAACCAATGAAGCCATTTCTTTACGCTCTTAATTTCCTTGATTTTTTGCGGCCTAAATGTACGTTTGCAGTTAAACTAACATACCTGTATTGTGACATAAGGTACAGTACATAGAATTGCCTATATAACAGCAATTTTTACAGTATTTTTTTCTTATCGGAATTGAAAAAAAAGTAAAGTAAAATAAGCCAACATGGTGAGTGAGCTTAAGAGTTATTTGGCTCTTAGTTTTTTCTCGTTTGGACACGGAAACGGGGAAGGCGATAACTCGACTCCAATGCGTGCGTTTAGCACCGCTTCGCCTCTAAGCGCGGAGTACTAAACGAGCGTGAGGTGTTTTCGTAGACAATGTTTTTCAATAGGACTTTAAGCGGTGAACCTACCAGTTTATTCATTGAAAGTATTTGTTAAAATCCCAAAGCGGGTCTCATTTTGTTTACGACTACAATTGGTATTTTTCCAGCCACGGCAATTTAAAAAAAAAAAAAAAAATAATAATTTTTACCGTATTTGAGGGACTGGCAGTCATGTTTTTAGTAGTAGACGATATTTTTAAAGCTGTAGGGACACATTTTGAATTGTGTTTTCTTTCCCTAGATAAACGCAGTAGAAAAACATTCAATAGTTATTCATGAAAAAACAGTTTTCTTAGCTCACTACAGCACTGCTCATTCGCCAGGTACAACTAACTAGTATAGGAAGTGGCATTCCACTGCTGCCAACCTCTCGCTGTGTCTCGTACATTTCTAAACACAAACTTGTACTTTTAATGCCTGTAGCCCACAACGTTTATAGGTCCTCGTTGTCTTTATAATACGTGCGACACGAAACTCTACATTAGTGTTTTTTTTTGTGTTAGACGCAGTTTACTTCTCCGAAATACTTGCTACCTAAGATGCAGTGCTGTACGAAGGATTGCCTTACTCGCAGGCGTTCCTGGCACACGCAAGTTTTTTTCCCCTATGAAATAAATGTTTGGTTGTGGTATGTTGTTTTCCGAAAATTTAAACCAATGAAATAAATACTTTAAGGATATATCGCTTTTGAGGTTTTAGTTCTGAACACAGTGTTTGGCGTTCTCTTTGCTGAAGCTAGAGTGCATTGCGATGATAGTCAACTTACCGTAAGCGGGGGTTATGGGGTGATTTTGGGACATTACAAAAATTTTGTTTTCCCATTCTGTTAGCTTAGAATAAAGTAATTCACTTGCGATAAATTCCGAGCAATGAATAGCCGCATTCCTTTTAATAAATGTTTACTGACAGTTGACAATTATGGAAAATAAAAATAGTATAAAAGTGTCAAAAGTCACCCCCACTTGCGGTATTGTGTAAAACAGCAATACGAGTAAAAGTTTTTACCTTTTTATTATTTTATTTGCTGGGTTTTACCAGGCCCTTAAACTACTTCGCAACCGTCATAAATGCATACAGCCAGATCCCGAACAGAAATCGTGTCAGTCGCCTGAAATACTGTTGAGTCAAGGTTTGCGAAGTCCACAATACGTGTAATTGCTAAGGCGCTCTTGTAGAGGGTAGACCATTCAGGTGATATTCATGATGTTCCTACCCATCCTTCCCCATAATTGAATTATTATTGGAAGTTTACGAGATCAGTGTAATGTGGTTAAGAGTATATGCCGTTTAATGGATAACAGAAATAAATTCGTACTTTGTTTTTTACTATCAAGGCGATCCGAAAATTCTACAAGAACCTGGTTCTAGTTTGAGTCGGTGAGTTTCACTGATGGGCTTACAGCATAAAAGCTATAAGAAAATAATCAGCGATTAAAATTTTAAAGTTTACGAAGTTGTTACTACGTTTACGGAACATAATACTTAACGAAGTATGAATAAAAATAAGACACAAAAAACCCAAACATAAAAAATCTTCAATTTTGTGCCAAATCACTAAAACTTTTATAAATTAAAAAAACTATTGTATACAAAGTTGAAATTAGACATGTTGGACATAATGCCTAACGAAGAACTTTTTAAAACAAATCACAACTGCAGTTCTTATAGTAGGCCTTAATATTGTTATACTTGTCACGGTAACCAACAAGCACTCATTAATTACGTAACCGTCATACACTGGCATAGTTTTCCCACTGAATACCGACACATTTCACATTGAACAATTACATATATCGAAGAATTCACAAACCTTAACTTGGTAGAAATATAGGTATTGGCCCGATCAATATACGGACTCTTGGTTGATAAATCTCTCTTCTCCCGTGTTCATTCATAAAGGACGTGAAACTTTTCGAGGACACTTAAACACACAATAAATAAACAAAACTTCGATATATATTCTTTATTGTGCTGTCTAACACAATGAATGTAATATTATATGGTAATGCACACTAGCTTCAGTGAAGAAATGCCAATCTATACGTCCATAATATCGTCTCGTCACTCTAACAGAAATAGCGATATACTTTAAAATTTCTTATGTAATAATTTTCAACTTTCGAAAACTATGAATCACCAAAACCAAATATTTCCTATCATAAAAAATTTTGTATTCTGGGAACTATAAACAACTAGAAAACTATTAACACTCCGACGGAGTAATATTCTCATTGAGCAAATTAGCAAACCTACCTACTCTAGTGGTACAGCAACTGACCTGGTATCACTGGCAGGAAGTAGGTATAGACACCAAGAGCACAGAATAAATAGCAATACAGACGTGAAATAACGTGGCGAAGAGCAAACGTCACCGCTTATTGGCTGCCAGAGGCTGTTCTTACCAGCCTCGTGTATGTTTGGCTCCTGCATGTTACGGCAGGTTTCTTATTGGCCTGGCTGATTGGCGGTAGATGTTTCTGCCATATTTTTGGCCAGCGAAGCCATTTTGCTGGCTTCTGTGACTGCACTATAAATTGGGATCTGTGAAAATTGAACCACTTCGGTGAAATTCTAGTCGTTTCGGCCGGAAATGATGAACGAACTCTAGTGAAACTGTTTTGCATGTTTCAGAGAGTAAACTGTACCTAATTATAAGTTACTACCTTTTATTATAGGTGAATTTAACCTGCTTGGTAACTGATCAGTTCTACGGGTTCATAATTCAGAAACAGATAGCTATCAGGAATTTCAGTGATTAAATATTCGTTGGTTGTAACAATTGACTGAAATTTAGTGTGTTTGCCGTTTACCTGCTGTTTCTCTTGTGTATTCCTAAATGTGTACACGCGGACAGCAGTTGTTTACATCTCCTCCACTGTGCCAGGTGGGACAGGCCGGTGTCTGGTCAGATAGTTGTGGTGAGTGCAGTGCGGGAGACTAGAACACTTTCACACCTTGTCTGTGCGCGCACCAGAGCGTGAAGTTCGCATTACCGCACCCTTCTACCCCTGCCACCCTAGCAGTGGCGTAACTCGGGCTCCCGGCGACCTTCATACGCTAACCCACTCCCAGTCTGCGGAGATATCCGGTAGCGTCCTCTGTCCAGTACATTCATCTTTAGGTGGCCGCCTACCCCACGCTTCAAATGTGTTGTAGTGTGTTATTAAACAGGGGGTTTCTACTCAAATATTCCTCGTGTTCCCATTGTGCCAATGTACGAAAAGAAAACAAACTTCAGACAAGGTCGGAACCTCATTGTTAAGACGCCACACTAATTAAAAACACAGTTTCTAAGCCCTCCAACATGCCTAAAAACGACCTTTTCAGACTTCCGTACTTGAAAATATACTAATTGGATGTATATGAAACTCAGGTTGCGACCTACCTGCACTGAACTTAGTTGCAGATCTTTCCACCAATAAAATTATATGGTCACCGCTTAATGTCCCATAGTTAGAGATGATGGTATATCGCAAGAATGTTTTATGCCAAGATACCCTTGAAAACACTTCAGTTTCTTGCAACATACATGATTGGGTGATGTGCGTCTGACACAACGTGGCTGTCTTCAGACCAATGACAGGCATCAAACATTACAATAGCGAGATTCTTACTGGCGTAGTCAAATAGGGTAACAGCTCAAAGTACAAGCTAAAGCCAGTAATAATATGGTAAGCTATACGTACGTTGAAACCTAGCAAACAGTCAAGTTTTCCCGCGATAAACCATCATCTCTACCCATAGTAAAAACCGTTCGGCGGGAAGCTTGCACGCTAGTTCAGTGCTTGACTCGTTGAGGCGACGCGGCATTTGATGCGCGCTTCAAGGTCGACCTCATTGCTCCGTCGCTTTTGAGCCTCTCACGCGCGGGTAGGCGGCAACCTAAAGAGTGCGTGGTAGATAAATAAACGCTGAAAACATCGATGGATTTCTACGCATTTTTCGAAGCCAGTATGGATAAAATACTCAATGACAATCCTAGATAACGGTATTTGCCAACTTTATGAGTAAATATTTATTCAGAATGACTAATTCGTTACGCGTGATCTCTTGCGCCGCAGTTAAATGAACGAGGTTCTGGCGTCAGAGATTGTGCCTCAGAAGTTTTAACACTGGAAACAATTTTGTTTAAAACGTTGACTCAAACTATTGTCTAGGATTGCTATTGTTTAATTTTCGAAGTTAGGCTTCAAGAAACCTATAGTTGACTGGATTCAGTTTCTTGGACGTACTCCATTGCAATTAATATAATATCATTTATTCCGTTAATTATTAATCAGAAAAATATAAATTCAAAAGAAGCATCATTAACATATTTTCTTGTACAAACTATTGGAGTTTTTTCGTTTATTGATATTATTTGATTAATGTGATAGTTTTTGTAGAAATTTATTGTTATTGTTAATGTTATAGTTATAATTATATATATAATGAAGTATATAATTCATATATTTTCTCTAATAATTATTGCAAATGGAATCTTTCAATAATATGAAAATTCTTTTATTTTAACCTACAATTTTTTTTGCAATGATTCTGCATAACAAATTAATGAAATATTTAATTATTATTTATGTCTTGCAGTTTACCAAGAATATGTAATATGGTTTGTCGAATAGAAAAAATTGATAATACAATTTGAATAAATGTTATGGCTCAAAGACTAGAAATACAATAAAATTGTCAAACTCTCCCCCTTAAGGGACATGGAAAGGCAAGACGTCGAGCAAAAGACTGGAATACCCAATCGTCAATAGAATCTGTACTACTCATCATAATTCAATGATACCTTTTTTTGCTGGGTAGATATTGTATTTGTGGACGTCTGTTTACACAGATTTAGACGGTAGTATGCTTTGTTTTCGAGTAAAAAAATTAAAAACTGTTTAAAAAAAAGATATTGAAGCCACAAAATCCATAAAATGGAAAACTTTAATTTTTATAGATTTTATCGTGATAATGTCCCGGCTTCTATAAAAGCAGACTTTCAAAAAAATTCACGTTTATTGTTTGAAATTAATTTTAACATCCATAAAGCTCTGCGCGAGAGGTTTTGGGATAAAAAAAATATTTTCAAAGCAAAACGTGAATCTAAATCATTCGTTACATGAAGGAAGTTAGTGAACGATCCTACATATGTACGCATGGGACACTCTTTTACTTTCTGCTGGACTGCTTGCATTTCAGCCCCACAGTCTCATCTTGGTGATGGGATATTGGCCCACTTGTGACGTGTTTCAGCACGCCAATCCCTGTGCGAGTACTACTGATGGTTTGCATGTAGCTCGAGGTGATCAGATTCAGATGGTTTCTGAGACACGAGGGAAACATTTTGACATCGAGAGAACATTTTCTTAGTCATTGTTGTTTCCACACACTAAGGATTTTGAAGTTCTTTTGCCGTAGAGATGACTGGCAGTGACGTATTGTGAGCAGCTACGAGGCAAGCTGGTGTTCGCTCAGTATTGTTCTGTCTCGGTACACTCTAAACATTTTTGTAAAATTTGCAAAGATTTTCTTTGTGAAATCGTTAGTTTATAAAGTTTCAAAGGCAAAATTATTAATACTACAAAGGAATTCTTTGAACCTATATACCGACAGTTCCTGCAGTGTTTTTTTTTTTTTTGTAGTTGTACAAACTTTTTTAAATGTTGAAAAATTTTCCTTGTAAAATTATTAGTTTATGATGTTGAAAGGATTTAGTTAAAAATAACTTAGAAAAATATGTAGTCTACCAAAATCATAGGTTCGCCGGAAGATACTTATGCAAATATCACAACCTCTGGAAAGCATTTGTATGGAATAATGTGAATGATTATATTAATTGCGTGCTTTAAAAGAAAAAATGTTATTGAACTGTACATTGAATGTATATAAATGAATGAAGACGAAGTAGTACAGTAGTCACTATGGTCTGGGGGTAAGTGTGTGGAAGCTGAGCTTGGGGAGAGTGGTTCGGCACATATTACTTTAAATTTTTTTTATTTTCTAAATAATTTTATGTGAACTTCCTTTGTTCAAAATTCATGATATAAATAAGTTCAGTGTTATTTATGAAGTGCAATGAGAGTTTAAATTTATTTATTTTCCTTTTTGAAAGTACAACTACAAGGCTAGTTTTTGTAATTTTACAAACATGTAATTTGTATTTTATTACAAGGATAATAATTTTTGTTTTACAAGGAATATCTTTGGCAACTAGGTTTTCAAAAGTTTTCTTTGTAAAAGTACAAAAAAAAAACACGCAACAGGAACAAGTAACAACTAGAGTCATGATTTTATGGTGAAAAGATAATTGCACAATTTGGTTTGAATGCCTTTTGTGCACATTACGAACGTCAATATCATTAATATAATTAACAATACGAGAACTTGGAAGCTCAGATTTCTTATAAAGATACTTGCGAAAGACCACTACCAAACTTTGTAAAAATACCTTTGAAACCAAAACGAAATAACAAAGACACTAACACACCACTTTATTCAAACGAATAAACCTTAGTATTCAAAATTGCTGGATCTATGTTATTAACAACAGCATCTGTCTCGAACGTAATGATATTCTTGAACACTTTTCTTGGAAAATATCTTCTTCGACGATATCTTCTTCTATAGTATGGTGTCCTTGTAGACCAGTGTCTAGTGCATGAGCTGGCTAGTTGATCAATGTAGTAGATGGTTAAGTTTGAAATTAGCGATGAATTGATATGTTATATAAAATTAGATGGAGGTATGGGTGATACTGAGATTATGGGCCATGTTCAGTATGTGTACAGTGCTTAGTATTCATTGGATCTGCGCTTCCAAGTTCTGATATTGTTAATTATATTAATGATATTGACGTTCGTAATATAATTTGTTGGAAACGTTTTGCTCTGAATAGCAATATGGGTGCTTCTACTGCTATGCCAATAACAAAGAAGCAGAACTGCATAGGTGGAACTAAGACATTGAAAAAAGTTGATGCAGAAATATTTCTACCGAAATCAGGGGTTCCTAATCATAATTTATTACTAGAGACGAATATAAATAAGGGGTGCCCCTAATTGGAATGAAGTGAAGATATTTTGGCCAAAATTTTACATCAAGGTCTTTAGCACTGGTGAGGGATGAACATGATGTGAGTTCGCAGCAGCGCCGGAATGAAGGTACGGGGTAAACGGAATATCCCCGAGAAAACCCGCCTATCTTGATTCTCACATACGGAGACCCGGGGGCCGACATTACCGAGAGTCTAACCCGAATCGCCCTGATGGAATACGAGTGGTCTAACTACTGCGCTGACCGCGGCGCCTTAAATTGAGTTCTGTTCATCGTGAACAGCCTGCAGGTGAGTGTTGACGGTAAGCAAGCATCACGTTTGAACACTAGCTTGTCTTCGCTGAGCTAATTCGAAAATAGTATGTTTTCAGTTCGTCCGGAAATTGAACCCTAGCGATGGTAAAGCTATCGTGAAAACCAACTGTAGGAACACCTTTCTTAAGATATATACTGAAATACTGCTTGATTTTAAGAAACGTCACATATAATAGTGTGCAAACAATGAAACGCCAAATAATTTTTTAAAGTTATGTTTTCAACAGTGGGGTAATATTAATCTCCGCGTAACCCGCAATATAACTGCATTCACAAGCTCCGGGCGTCGAGACCGACTTAACTCTGAAGGTCGGTGGAGGGAACTGCTACGCTGATGATGTTTGGATTACATCTTATCAGGTGATTAAGTGGATTACGCGAGATACGGTTGTCTTAGGCATTCAGCGATTACCAAGAAAAACACGCCCGCGTTCTCGGAGATCTGGCGTGAATATCTTACCCACTGGTGCCGTTGAGTAGGTAGTAGGAAGACATGACCTTGACCTTGGTTGTACGTATAAGACAGCGTTGTGCCACAGCCCAACTAGTGACCACGGTCGTAGAAGAACAGGTCTGGACACTCGCCTATCTACCAATGTATTTTGCTAGACCCCCTTGTTGTTTGGTTGTAGTTTGTCAAGTTACCGAGAATGTCGTACTTTTTGGCGCTGTAATGCGGGCGGTCGGACTCAAACTCCGCCCACTTTTTTCCATTGTTGACATTATAAAGTAAATAAAGATTTCTGGAGCCTTTTCATAAAAATTTGTGAGTGAAGGGAGTGTTCCATAAATTGATATAAAATACGTTTTGATAAATTTTTTATGAAATGGGCGGAGTTTGAGTCCGACTGCCATAACATCAGCGCCAATAAAACACAATATTGTCGGTAACTTGGTGAACTACAGCCAAACAACAAGGGGGTCAAGTTTCCAGGCGAGTGTCCAGACCTGTTCTTCTACGGCCGTGCTAGTGACACAGACGAGGACTGGCATAGTGGGTCTTTTGTTGCGAACTTCGCACGCTTATTGGCTGCCCGAGGCTGTTGATACCAGAGCCCCGTGTATGTTTGGCTCCTGCATGTTACAGCAGGTTTTCTATTGGCCTGGCTGCCGGCTAGCAGGGTAGCCCCCTTACTCTGATTGGCGGTAGGCGTTACCGACATGTTGCTGGTCAGCGAAGCCATTTTGCTGGCGTGTGTGAATAAGTTTGCTGTCCTAACAGGAGGCGTATTTTAGCGGTTGAATTTTTCACAAGCTGTTTGCAAGCGTTTGCGAAAACTGTTTGCATTTACAAAAGATCGCTAAAATGAAATACTCAGTGAACAGAAATGGCTACCAACATGGAGTTTCGAAATTATGTATTTGCTAATGCCTTATCAGGAATAAAAATGGACTGTATAAAGCAAAACACTTCTTCACGAATACGTTTGTTGGAAAATAGACTGCTGTCACTATTTGTTTTATATGTACAGCATAATAAATTGTAGAAGGAATCTTTCATTTATTTCAAACAATTGGAAATAACGCAAAATTTTTTAGCCAAATGCTTTGAAGAAATTCGAGACTGTGTACAGTCATACGATACACAATTTTACCAGAGCGTTTTTGTAAAATAATGTACCGTTTGTAATAAAAAAGATTATTTCGCTTCATTTAGGTTTTATTCTCACCACAAAATATGTGAAATTTCAGGGGCAAAAATCTAAAAATACGTTTGATGTTTTGCAACAGGAAAATTCGGTTACCAAACGATGACGTGTAAGTGTTAAAACTGCCAGAATGAATTTTTTACATATGTATTAATTTGCGTTTAAAAAAAAATTAACCACTGCAAAACTAAAGACTTAAGGGCGCGGTTCACCTCATTTTTCAACGTATTTTTTTTTTCATTTGTTCCAGATATTTTTTTCTTATTTCAGACATAAATTGTGATTAAATCTTCCTCTTAGGAAATGTTTGTATCTCTCATAGTTTTTGCGCAGTGAGGCGTAAACGTCAAAATTTGCACTTAACGGTTTTATGTACGCCACGAAAACCAATTGACATACCAAACCGAAAAAATTCACAGCGTATAACAGTGTTGTAGGCTATGATTTCAATCATATGAAAATATATGTGTGTATTTTAACAAAATTTTTAAAATTTTCAATTTCAATTTTAAAATGTAGAATTTTTTATTAAATACAATTGTATTTTACGTTATGTTTTATGTATGTCAAATCATAGACTAAAACACTGTTAAACACTGTGAATTTTTTCGGTTCGGTATGCCAGTTGGTTTTAGTGGCGTACATAAAACCGTAAAATGCAAATTTTGACGTTTACGACTCATTACGCAAAATTATGAGAGATACAGAAATTACCTAAGAGGAAGATTTAATCACAATGTATGTCTAAAATAAGAAAAAAATATCTTGTACAAATATAAAAATTAAAAAAAGACATTGAAAACTGAGGTGAACCGTGCCCTTAAGCGGCGACAATTGAATTTTATTGGTGGGAAAGTCTGTAGAAAAGTTCAGTGCACTTTTCTATATGAGTTTGGCATACATCCGTTTGTTACGTTATGATGTACGGCAGTCTGAAAAGGCCGTTTTTTGCAATGTTGGAGGGCTTTAAAAAACTGTGTTTTAAATAAGCATGATGTCTTATCAATTTCATTCTGTCCTCCTAAGAGTGCTATAGTTTTGTACGTTGTCACAAAGGGCACATGTGGGATAGATTCGTAAAAAAACACTTCCTCGCCAATTACAACACACTTGAATCATGCGTTGGGGTCTCCTTTAAGGGTGTTTGAGTGTAAGTTTTCCTCTTGCAAAAAACATTATTAGCTCAGTCAGTTTTCTCATAATAGCACTTCAATGTCAAAATGAATGTTTGTAGTTCTTATAAGCCAGAAAATACAATGAACATAATGAAATGAAACAATTCACACTGAAACTACATGTCACGGGCTATTGCTTGGCATGTTTTAAAATCCATTACAAAATAGTTTTGTTTCTATAAAATACTCTGAAATATTTTAAAAGTAGAAAAATATTTTGTAATTGATTTTAAAGCATATCAAGCAATAAGCCTGTGGCATATAGTTTCAGTGTGAAATGTTTCATTTCGATATGTTCACTGTGAAACCCAATATGGATGTTCAATTAATAAAAGATGGAGACAGATTTTTACAGGTGCAAAAATTTGAGGGATGTTATCACAAACATAGACAAAAAAAATAAAAATATTATTTAAGTTTCGTAATTTAATTGTGGGCACAAGATATTTGCATCTTGGAAAATTTTTTTAAAAAGACCCATATAAAACAATTAAATTCAGG
>PNEQ01109400.1:0-23207 GCA_003012365.1 Medauroidea extradentata
TTGTGGTCTAGTCGTCTTTCTCAAGTGTTTATTGTGTGTTTTATCGCTTTTATTTGTATGTTTGTTTGTCCTGTTCTTTTGTTTATTTTGCCACATTGTTTCTTTTTTTAATGCGTGGCTGTTTTGAACAGGAGTTTTGTTTAGCGATTATAAACACTTGAGTGTATTGCTTCCATTATATTAATTTTTATTTTCTCACCGAAGCACACCAGCACATAACTGACATGGTAGTTAATTATTACAGCTACAAATTACATTTATTTTTATCCTGCAAGGTTGGTTTTAATGGTTAGGCCTATATCAGGAAAGTAGCATTGTAACACATTCCATTATCATCTACTTGTACAGGGCGAGGTGAGCAATGGTAACATGTTGGTGCGTCATTGATGAGTACGCGGGTTCGACTCCTGGCTCCAGCTATCCTGATTTCGGTTTTCCATGGTTTCACGAAATCACTGAAGGTTGACGCTGTGATGGCTTCCAAGGACCAGTTGCTTCCTCCCCCACTTGTTTCCTCAAACCCTTCCATTGTCCACAATGCAAATATTCTTATGCAATGTCATTGTTATATTTGTCTCGTTTATTTTTACATGCATTGACGAAGACGCAGTGTCCTTCAACATTGCCGTAAGATTTGCCTGACGACACTCAAGCTGATGAGGGTGACACGATTGGACAGTGTGAGGGAGGTGAGTCACTGAACTCTAGTGAACCGAATACATGAAACACTTGTGTTAATGCTGTTGAACATGTGAATACCAGCACGAAAACTTCTGATACGAAAAAGAGGTCTTACAGTAGGATCGACAAGAGTTGATAATGCTATCAACAAATTACAAAAGTTGTGGGACAGTAGATCTCTGTGCCGAACAATCATCTCATACAAGATGAATATGACAAGTTCGCAAACCACATAGCTATGCAGCTTCGCAGTCTTCCAATACGAAGGTTTGTAGTTCTACAAGAAAAAATTCAATCTTGAATCACAAGAGAAAGACTCATCTGTCTATCTACTCCATCTCCACCTCAGTCAATGTCACAACACAGTACATCAACTTTGCTAGGATCGTGGAATTCACACGAAGAAGATAAGGTAGTTCGTCAATGTAATGAGAATGATACGACCTATACACAACTTTAACTTCCTGTTTATGTTGCTTTGTATTGTACCACATTTAATCTCTTTATTACGAATTAAATGCAATTATATGTCAAGTGCCCTTTGTTTCCACAAATATACCCATGCAACTGCTAAGATGATTTCTTTTTTATGTTAGTGACCAATTGCTTTTCCAATGCCCTTTTCCTGTGACTGGGTATAACTCTATAACAATATACTTTAAGTGATCATAGTAAATTATTAAGTACCTGCACGTATGCTGCCAGCACTGTCAGAATAGCTTGCAAAACTTCAGGAAGAAAATTCGAAATGGTACATGGTGGAATGCGAAATAACAATGAAAGAGATGTGAAACTATCACCAGTAGCAAGGAATCGAAGCGTAACTTGGAGCTTCGTTCTTACTGCTGTACAGTTTCTCATTGTTGTGTTGGTTTTGGTTGTTAAATGTGTACACATTTGTAACAGTCCCTCGAATTTTTCTACTGGCATCCGTAAATTTTTCCGAGATGCATCTGGTCTTCTTCTGCGAGTTCACGGATTAATGTTTCTGATGCTCCATATTCCTCTCGACGACCTAACCAAACCACTCCCTAACCCAAATCCTTTTTTTTTATTTACAACATCTTGACGCTCATCACATAATACTCCCGCCATTTCATTTATCGTCTCTTCAGTATCTTCATCAATATCAGACATGTCTACAATTCGTCAAGACAACAGCACAATTGTAGATTAACAGGTCACTTTTTAATCTCACTTGTTATACGACTCGTGTACACACCTACATGCCGGTTAAGTGAACAAGTGACTTGCACTTGTGACTTTTACAGGTCACTTTTACTAGCCTCGTGTACACAAGGCTTAAAGCCCTACTCGTCAGGAACAGAGCGAAACAAACGGATCCCGCTATGATGTTGCTCTCACTGTCTCTCTCTCGTGTCCCGTTTGAACACACTTTTGTAATCTGGCTTGGTATATTAGTAAAGCTTACCACGTAATAGAATAATAACTTTGCTTGATTACTGCATTTGGATGAAATAAAAAAGTACAATTTGAGCTTGCATTAGTTACATATGTAGACTAAGCAATTTTTTATTTTAATATCAAGGTCAACGAAAACAAAATTTAGTATCTGGATTGACAAGTACCACACTGACACACGTGGAACAATACATCGCACAATATCACACTCATTAATGTCGGTTTTTTTCACTTTTGTGGCATTACTTATGTGTAAATTAAATAATAGAACTTATTGACATTTAGCTAATCACTGCATGCAGTGATAAAAATAAAAAATATAAAAAACAAAATTGTACCACTGATATAATGGAGTTTACTCATAACTGGTTCCGTTCGCCATTAACTCAAGACTACACAGGTCATTAAAGACAATTAAGATAGAAAATCAGTATTCTTGTATGTTTAAGGTTCCACGGAGTATGCGACTTCTGCTTCTCACAGCTCTGGCCTTGATGGCCAGCACATCGGGCCAAGCGAAGACAACTCTTAATACCAGAGACCAGCACAAGGCTCTACAGTTCGTCAAAGAAGCAACTGCCATAATCAACCGTCAAGTGAGAGACTCCGTGAGAAACATCCTGCTGTATTGTGATGGTGATAGAGGCGACATTCAGGATCTGCTGTCCAGGTCGCTACACTCATTGTCAGTGCCGGTGTATGTAATGAACCAGGGTGTTCACTGGGAGACCAGCTCTCCCAGACAGAGCACCGCCTTCATCATACTATCTGACAGCGGTGACGTTGATACATATATGTCTCACTTGCAACATGTCAGCTCACATCCCGCGTGGACCAGCTGGTCGCAGGTGATCTTCGTCCATGCTGACTTGACTGAAGGTCACACTGACATTTCATACCCGCTACTCAAGGCCAGTTGGATCAAGTACGAGACAATTGAGTCCTTAGTGATTTATAAACATTCGAACCAAAGCAACTCTCTAAAATTTTGTATAACCAAACGCTTCGATCCGTTTGTGAGCGAGGGAAGGATGGTAGAAGTAAAGAACTCTAAAAAATTCCATGCAAAGTCCCAGTTTGATGGCATGGGATACCCAGTTTTGTGTACGGTACGACACTTCCCTCCGTTTTCCTCAGAAGTAACTGATTCAAATGGGATCAAGAAGCTAGGAGGAATTTCTGGCACTATTCTGGACATAATTGCTAGATCAATGAATATAAATGTTGTATGTGAACGATCTTTCTTGAGAGATACGTCTAAGTGGGTGTTGCCCAACACATTTTATAACACTGTTGACATACCATATCCATTTGCTGTCCTGCAGTCAAATGTACTGAAAGTGACCTCTTATCCATACCGTATTGAAAAAGTCGTTCTGGTTGTTCCCAAGGCTGACCAGATTCCAAGCTGGATGTGCGCTATTCTGCCATTTGATATTCATCTGTGGGTATTGTATCTCAGTTCTTGCTTTGTGCTCTTCGTTTTGGGAATGGTTTATTCACACTTTAGAGGAGATAATTTCCGAAGTTCTTTTCTTGGTTTGGAAATATTCAGATTGTACTTCCTTGGAATGTCACAGCATAGGGTTACTCACACTGGACTAAGACTATGTATATGTTCTGTAATGTTGTTCAACATAGTCTTAAACAATGCGTACTCAGGCTCATTCACTAGCTACCTTACTGTGCCTCAGTATTATTCTGACATAAACACAGTGGCTGACCTTAAGGCAAGTGGCTTACCTATTGGATTTCCTCCTCAGATAGAATCAGACACTATCATTGATTTAGACGGTTACATGTCAGAGGTTGACCTAGAAGATGACATTTCCTTGCTATTACTTTCTCAATTGGTGCCCATTGGCTCATTGAAGGAGGGAGTGTTTAATGCAAGGACTCACAGGAATTTGAGTGTAACGTATTTCTTAACAGGAGCGAGATTAGAACTCAGTAAGTTACAAAATTTTCAAGACAATTGGCCGTTATTACACATTATGAGGCAGAATATCTTAACAATGTATTTAGTTACCGTTTTTAGGGTAAACTTCCCATTACTTGCCACATCAGACAGCAGTGTATGGTACATTAAAGAGTCAGGTATATTAAATAAGATTTTCAGAAAAGATTTTGAACGAGATTTAACAAGAAGTTTGGAATCCAATGAAGATGCTGGACGCCTTGAACTGGAACACTTGAAAACATTTTTCTATGTGCTGATTTTCGGTTACATCCTGAGCATCTCAATATTTGGTTTAGAAATAACGTTCTTTTTCTGCTAATATTGTTCGTTGAAAATTTACACATACATTTGTAAATGGGGCATATCATTCTTTGGAATATGTTTATAGTAAATGGTTTCTGCTGTACACATAGGTCCAATAAGTTTATGAGTTAGAACCCTGTAGCAGGAGCTTGATGCCTCGTCTGAGGTACGGAAACCGGAAGGCGATCAAGTTGAGAACGGCAACAGCCTCCGCCTTTATTCGCGGTGCTCGAAAATGGCGCGCAGTTTTTCGGTCGCTGACATTCTCCTATGGGACTTGTAATCGGTGACCCATTTTTGTTTCATTTACGAAACAAAAAATGGCAAAGTCTAGGTAATGCTTCTCTGTTTTCGTTTTACGATTCCGGTGGGTATTTTTTTACGCGATAGCAGTCTTAAAATGTCGTTTTTGGTCATTTCGAGAATATCTTAAAAACAAAAATACTGAAGCGTAGTTTTAAATGCGTTTTCTTTCGTTACGCGATGGTATGGAACAAATGTTTAGTAGTACAGTATATATGTCTTACAAAACTATCTGACAACACAAACAATGTCCATGTTGAAACTGTATAGGGCTCTTAAGAACATACTCTGGTGCATCACAAGTATACGTGCGAACGATTAAACTAAAATGAGGTGTAAAAAGCAAATGCAACTCACTACAAACATTGTTGAGTTCCTTATTGTGAAATTATTTATTCACCGTCAAGTACATACGGAACTTCTTAGATGCGTGTGGCATGCGCAATGATGGATAAAGGATTTGTTGTTTGTTACTTGCACATGTTAATGTGTTGAGTAAGTCCATGTAACTCTAGGAGATCAAGGTCTCATACTCAAATCATTACATAATAATGTGTCGATGTAACAAGAAAAGTAGCTCCCATCCTGTGTTGCTCTTCTAGATCTATGTGAAGTCATCGTCTTTTTCACCAACAAGTACATAATGTCTTTGAATGTTTCTTGC
Organism: Medauroidea extradentata; assembly: GCA_003012365.1. NCBI lineage: Eukaryota > Metazoa > Arthropoda > Insecta > Phasmatodea > Phasmatidae > Medauroidea > Medauroidea extradentata. Next base: position 5,334 of record PNEQ01109400.1, read on the forward strand.
AATGGGACAGAATGACAAATTGTATTATTGTGGACATACACCATTGCAATATTATGTCGTTCCAGAAATCTTAGAAAGAGTCTAAGTAGAAACAAACAACGAAATACGATAAAAGAGAAAACAAGCCGAGTTAGCTGTAGTAAACACATCCATAAACCAAAACAACAGAACATGAAAGATCCCATAAGGAATGGGCAACGTGCATGTTTTTTTGTAACTGCTGTTTTTCAACTGGTTTAGTACCAATATCATACCTGCAAAGTCTTACGGCTGGAAAATTTGTCTTAAGAAAGTTACAGCCTATTGAAGTTAGCACGATTTGAACGCTCGCCAAAACGCGCCTAGGCCGGCCAATCCCCTCGTGACGTCACTAGCCAGGCACGAGTCAGTCCGCTCCGCGTATCCGATAGAGAATGTTTACTTAGCGCGCTTCGCTCTTGACAATGGATGTAAATACGGGAAATGACATCAAATCAATTACTCCCAGAAACTGTAAATGGTGCATTGTACCACGGTGCAAGAATACATCTGAAAATGCAACAGATAAGGTAAGTTATTCATTACCGTGCCAAAGGACAAGGACAAGAGAAAGAAATGGTTCAAAGCAGCCAGGCGGGAGGTCAGTGACGTCTCAGAAAAATCTTGTGTTTACATTTGTGAAGAGCATTTCGATGTAAGTACAAATGTTAACATACCTGTGTTATTTTTATCACAATGTGTCGAGAGTAGTGTTACACCAGCACTGTTATCCTTTATTTTTCTTGTTGTGTTTTTGTCTTATTGATCGTCATATTGTTTCGTGATTCTTATTAAAAATCCCTTTGTTTACCCCGGATAAGGTTAATTCTACTACAGGTTAGAAAGATCAATGTTATAAGTTTGGCACAGGGAAAATTTCTGCCACTTGAGCGCTGGTATCGCTAATGCACTAAACTGACCAATCACAGAGCTTTCCTGAATTTTAAGTTACGTTAAGTTGATAATTTAAAACGCGAAATTGGTTTCTTTTCACTTTAAAATTAAATTAAATGACAAATATAATTTCCACGTTCATTTAAATTTAATTTTACTACGGTTTCGTATTTATCTGGTCTCTTAGCGATCGAAGCGAAACAAGTGGCAGAAATTTTCCCTGTGCCAAGTTCTCCGTACCAAATTATAAAATTAACGTCTTTTTTATCATATACATAAAAACATTGTTGGCCCTCCCATAAGCTATTTAGAGGGATTTTTGCAGAAGGGAACCAACCTATAAAATTATTTATTTTGTAACAAATTAACAATCATACCAAGCTGACAGAGAAGTTTCAAAGAATATCCTTGAAAAAATTCTTAACGTAAACTCATAATATTTTGAGAGATTCAAGAGCTCAGAAAAATTATTTGTATATGTTTTACTTTTACAAACTGACAGAAAACTTTGATCTCATATAATTATCTCAGTTTTAGTTCATTGTGTGTGTGTTCCTTTCTGCAGAAATCCGTCCATTTACGCTTCAGTTTATCCCCAATGTTTACACTAATTTGCGTCTGTGAAAATTACATTACGTGCTATTAATACAACGGTACTTAAGCACTTATTTTACTGTAGGCCTAATATAAACATATTCCGTTGCATTTATAAAACTGTATTTACGGGTTTTGTAGCATTCAACATGAAAATAATTTTGGGTGCCTACTTAACAGCACAGCTTCGTGAGTTATTTGTAAACACAGGCCTAAATAGTAGCCGATATTGTAAAATTGTTTGTGACCTAAGAAATATTCTTATTGTGTAACTAAGTATTTTAATAGCCTACTAAAACAACAGCTACTTGTTAAATATAATAAGGTATATTCAATGTTATTTCATTCAACAATCAATTACAATTATTCTCTCTTTTGTCTATTAAAATTACTAAATTAGTATAAATATTAAAATTATTTTTTAACATCATGGCCTTAACAATTTTACAGTATTTGCCTATATGTTAAAAAAAAGTAATAGTATATATTTTGTAAGAACGGTTTGTCTTTTTTCCTTTAGGAAAATTAATTTAAGTACATGCACAGGTCATAAAATGAAAATCACATACCTAATAATAATAATAGGTTTACACTAAGTCTTGTGTAAAAAATATCCATTTACATTAAAACATCATGTGTATATTTTACGGAAATATTTTACATTCAGACACACCATTAGTTTAACATAAAATAATTTGAAGCTCCTCTACAACGTTCATTAATCTTCGCTTTATACACTTTACTATAATACAGTTTTTTAGATGTCAGCAAGTAATTTTGTCTTTTATCTTTCTGTTACATATAGTTGAAAGCCACCTGCCTTGACGGCCACAGACACTTTGTCGGCCATCATCTCGGAGTCGTTCCTTACCATCTTAACAAGCCGTGCCACTGGCCGTCACGGTGAAAATGTGTATTCATAGGCCAATTTCCTGTGCGTAGTGCAATGCACTGATCACAAAAATGTATCGCACCAAACTTGCAAGGCTTTAAATAAAACTGTTGTTCGTTTGTACAGCTTCATATTACACACTATTAGGTGAAACTAAATTATAATGTTGTGGCAAACCGGAACGACAAACAATGTTCTCAAAAGTTATTTAGCAACAAAATATATAAATGTCGCATTTTCTGGCAGGTTAGTATTTTAGAATGCGATAATGCTATTAATATTAAATTTTATTTTATATCCACGTAGATTGTTATTTCCGCTGTACATGTACTGCTAACGATCGCGTGTAAAGCTTGGATACTTACCTTTGTAATTTAACTCCTCTTGTTTCCGCGCCGTCAAAGTAACTAGAGTTGAAATAATTCAATACCATGAAAGTATCAACTTGCGGTAAGTTATCCGACTGTGCTTTTACAAAACCTTTCTCCATTTCTTACTAATAAGTCTATAACTGTAGGTACGAGTTACAGCCACATTTCACAACGTGCCGGCCAACAATCATACCCGGCACCGCGCCGGCGGAGCGAGCCGTGCCTGGTCAGTGACGTCATGCCAATGCAGGCGCGTTTCGCTGTCACGTGATAATCGCCGCGTAAATAGCTACTTTTAATTCAAAATAACTTGCTCCACACAGATTTTTATGCAAAAAAACCTTGTGTAGATACTCTTATAGTTGTGTTAGAATGCGCCCCTTGAAATATAGACGATATTTATCGCATCGGCATGTTGCCCATTACTCAACAACTAATAAAGGAAAAAAAACTACAAAAAAATAAAAGTCGAAATACAAATCATACTAACATGTAAAACTCAGTACATCACAATTAATACAGTACAGGCAATACTGGAACGAATACAATAATGGACACAAGACAGGATAACAACGACGTCACAGACAACACACTTGTAAAATGAAATAAAAGTGTCCGATTTTCTCCATTTGTAACTTTTACTTCACCTGAAAAGCGGATCAGATGTCAGCTCCCGAAAAGTCTTTAAAAGTCGGCCTTTGGAAATCTACTGTTTTTTTTTTTTGTGTCTTCGTCGTTGTGTCGTTCAATGTATTGTCTGTGACGTCGTTGTTATCCTGTCTTTTGTCCATTATTGTATTCGCTTCAGTATTGTCTGTGCTGTCTTAATTGTAATGTCCCGAGTTTTACATATTATTTTGTTTTGTTTTTTCGACTTTGGTTTTTGGTTGTTTATTATTTCTTTTTCCTTTATTTGTTGTTGACTTGGGATCTTTCATGTTCTGTTGTTTTGGTTTATGGATGTGTTTACTACAGCTAACTCGGCTTGTTTCCTCTTTTTTCGTATTTCGTTGTTTGTTCTTCTTAGTCTCTTTCTATGATTTCTGGGACGACATAAAATCGCAATGGCATATGTCCACAATAATACAGTTTACCAACAATTACACTGTCAGCTTTCTGCAGCGACAGTGGTATATCGTCACTCTAGCAATGTGACATCAAAATTAGCGTGTGCTTGTCACACAATTTTTTTGTGAGTCATCATGTAATAGGTGTAAAATATGCTATAGCATTTTTTGTACACAAACACTGTAAATATAGAATTTCACATTGTATTTGAATTTGATATTTAAAAGAAAACTACTCAGTTACTTGTATTGTGGATAGTATAATAATAATGTTATCAATGACATAATGTATCCTGCTCTGAAGAGATATTAATAATGGTTAAATAACCATAAGGTAGTTATTAGTACTTAACTAACTTACATGTGTATGTTGGACTTTTAAGTACGGTGATAAGAGAAAGGTAGTTTGGACCACGGTCGTAGAAGTAGGTAAAGGTCTGGACACTCGCCTATCTACCAATGTATTTTGCTGGACTTGTTGTTTGGCTGTAGTTCGTCAAGTTACCGAGGATGTTGTGTTTTATTGGCGCTGATGTCACGGCGGTCGGACTAAACTCCGTCCACTTCCTTTCCGCTAAGATAAACAATTTATCAAAACGTATTTTTTATCAATTTATGAAATACTTTCTTCGCTCACAAATTTAAGAAAAAGTTCCAGCAATCTTTATTTACTTTATAAATTTAACAATTGAAAAAAGTGGACGGAGTTTGAGTCCGACCGCCCGGAAAACAGCGCCAAAAAGTATGGCATTCTCGGTAACTTGAGTCAGGAGTGTTAGGTGGTAACTCCAAAATCCTGGTACTAACACCACAAAAAAGCTGGTACTTCAAACAAAAACCTGGTACGTGATAAAAAAAAATTCGCAAATGCTTACAGGCACGAAAAAATATGAAGTCTTAAAACATGTCTTAAGTATTTTAAGAGAAAATAAGTATTGAAAATATTCAAAGAATATTTCTAGTTAACAAAAAATCAAAGGTTCAAGTCTACCACAGATGTTAGCTAAAGAGAACGCAAGTAAGTGTTGCCAACGCCAAGCCCAACCCTTGGCAAAGCTTGGATAATGCAACTATATGTGCAGATTCATGCTCAGAATTAAGGAAAAGTTGTGTCCTACAAAAAAAAAACCTTTTTGTGTAGAAAGGTTCTGTTGAAAATACGGTGTAATATTGCGTTTTATTACCATTGCATGCAAAAATATGAAATCCTTATCCTGGTACTTTTGCGTACAAGGACGAAAGTATCCTGGTACATGGTACAGCACCCTGAAAATTGGTACGTGTACCAGGATCCTGGTACGTCTACAGCCAAACAACAAGGGGGTCAAGCAAAATACATTGTTAATAGGTGAGTGTCCAGACCTGTTCTTCTACGACCGTGGTCCAGACCTGTTCTTCTACGGCCGTGGTTTAGACCATAGAAACATATATTTGTTAAACTCATGGAGGTATTAGTCTATGGAGTGGAAGCCTTTGAGCAAATTTGAAGCCAGCCAACAGACGACGTTTAAAGACAAGGATGGAGCTAGTGATGGCAAAAGCATGTAAACATAGCATTGAGCTGAATGAAAATGTTTTAGTTTTTTGTTAACTACACATTATGGTGAAAGTTAGGGCAGCTCTTGGCCTTACAAACATATTCGATCGTTGCGGAGGATTATCTTTGTACAGGTAAGAAACTTTTATTTAAATTCATCAAGTTTATAAAATACATACATACAGCGAGAGCTAATTCGGTTTTTTTTAAATATATTTTTGAAGCAATTGTAAACTGTTGTGTTCGATTCAAATAGAGAATTTGCGCGAATTTTTGTAAAAAAATTACATAATTACATTGCTTTCTGCTATTGTTTTGCCACCCAAAATATGGCGACTCGTGAAAAATAACGTCCTGCGCAAGTGCAGTTCGAAAATGATCGGCTTCACACGATTAACATTAAAATGTACGGTAGATGTCACTCCATAGACTAATACCTCCATGGTTAAACTCTGAGATTGTAACCAAGTAAGTATTATGAGCTATAGGCCTGGAGGTAACAGTGGATGGAGTGGAGTGGTATCCGCCGTACATCGCCAGGTTAGTCATGTGAAGTATGATCATATTCGAACTGCGCATGCCCACAGCGCTTGATCACGTAAGTCGCCATATTGTAGGTGACTTAAGAACAACAGAAAGCAACGCAATGTAATGCTGTACGACTGTTCACACTAAAAATGTAAACATGAAATTATTGTTTTAAGTAATCAGGAATGAAGAACTGTACCAGGCGGGACAGCACAGCTTTCATATTCTAAGGATATGACAAGTTATCTCGTACTATATGTATATACGTTATAAACTTGATGAAAGTTAATAATAATTTCTTACCTGTTAAAAATTAATCCTCCGCAACTGCCGAATCTGTTAGTGCAGCCGAAAGCTGCAGAAGCTTTCTACATAATTATGTATTTAAAGGAAAACTAAAAGAGTTCAATTCAACTCAACTCAGTGTAAAGTGTGTACGTTTTTGCCACTACTATCTTGTCTTTCAATGTCGTCTGCTGGATGCTTCACATTTGCTCAAACGCTTCCTCTCCATAGACTATTACCTCCATGGCTATAAGGGTCTGGTTTAAAAAAAAAGAACGTTTCCAACCGGGAGAGAAGATGGACTTTATAATGGAGGAATGCAGTACAAGTCCTGGATCGAGGTCTTCATAACTTACCCTTGTCAGAAGGAAGGAAATATGAGTTACCGGTCAAATCCAGAGGGTGAAGTTATGATCTCCAGCGAACATCGCCGTATTGAAGACATTGTTTTAATTAAAAAAATAATTTCAACTGTACACGAGAGCAGCACTCAACTCAGAGTTAAATTCAGACTTTATAATTTAACTCAGTTATTATATACAGTTTATTATCAACTTTAGAATAGTTTAGCTTATACACTTCATCACGCAATTCCCTGATTTTAAGACAATATTTTTGTTCTACGCAATAAGAGCTAGTCAATGATTGAGAGATCATTTTCTATATTTTGAAATAGGTTTGAGTATATAACGGATCTGTGCTGGTGTACGGTTGGCCTAGTAGCCATTTCCTCTGTATATTATTACTAGGTTTTCATTATATTATCATAATATTTAGAAACAGTAATCCAGATAAACAGACACTTGCATGATAGTACTTCCCTCAGTCCTTTGTAATATTTGTGCACACAATAAAACAATTTCTAATATTTTGATAGTAAATTATTTGAAAGTAATTTTTAATATTTTTATGGGTGTTGAAACATAAAATGTAAGAGCCCACAATTTTCATAAGGAACTGTATGAAGGAAAAAATCATAAAGTGTGTTACGGGATACATAGAATTATTGGTTTCAAATAAATATTTCTATAGATACACAACAAGTAGATATCTACAGAACTAATTAGCCTACTTTCGCTTAGTGTACGTTTTGAGAACAGAAATATTTGCTCAAGTAGTAGACTTACGTTTTATTGTCTCTGTTAGCAAATTATGGCATACACAATTCACTGATTTGCTATGTTCATAACAATATAAATGTTTTAAAAACTACGCCAAAATATATAATTTTTTAAGTTTTGTACTTTTTTAAAAGTATTATCAACTTGACATTATGCAAGTAAACATTTCCTGCTATTTCACTTTGAGATAGCCTAGTACAAAACACAACTGTAATATCATATATTTGCTCGTTTTCAAAATTTGTATTATGCCTACAATAGTATATAATGCCATTTAAACTAATTACGGTTTCTGAGCTTTAAAAAAGAGTAGAAGAAAAATATTACATTTAAATGCTTTAATAAAACAGGCTAATTTATATTTAAATTACACAATCTCTCAATACTGATCATACTGGCTACGCACCGGAGCTATAATTAAAAAGGTAAATAGTGAAGAGAATAGTCAATGTCAGTCTGTGTCCACAAATAATCGAAGCTGCCAGTTATATTAACTTCAGAGTGTCGTTAATATGCAAATGATCCTTTAATATTACGTTCTTGACAACACTCAAAGTCCAGCCCGATAAATTGGCTTACGTGTAGTGACAGACGCACACCTTATTAACTGAAGCTCGTGCAGTCCACGTATTTGCATGTTGGAGTGGCCGCGATGAGTAGCTGTCCCATTTTCCTCACAAGCGATGCCGCAAATATTACGTTGCTGTCGATATTGACGTGCAAAGTGTTTGCCGTAGTTCTTGTTCCTTGTAGCCCTTGCCGAGAGTTATGTTGAAGCATGGCAATTGTTCACATAGCAATTCGCGAAGCCACACGCTTCCACCAAATACAATAACCCGTGCCAACCTGACTCTCGACGGCCTAGTCGCTGTCGTCCTACCGTCTCGCTCGCTGCTAGTCAAGTCCTTGCTGTTCAGTCTCGCGCACTCAGCGCTCCTCACAGGCACTAACGGAAACTTATTTTTGTGGGCAGTATTTGTGGACTATAATATATAAACCATAGAACCTCTTACCATAATTAACTAACCCTATAAAACAATACCATACAATGTATTATAAAAATACTACGCACATGTGCCCCTTTAGGATATTAAAGGTAAATATTGAATATACAGACACACATCCGTTTAGTAACTTTCTGTGGGACAAGCGTTGTCAACCACACACGGTTTAAAACCCTGAGACAAGACCATTTGTCACAACTCAAGAAAATAGTAATACAATTATTTAGCATTATCCATACCAAAATTATGATTTTCACTCAAACTGTGCTACGCAGATTTCAATGCCGGTTTTACTTATAAAAAAATAATACTCCACAACAGGGAAGAAACATTATGTAGTAATTTGAGTATTAAATCATTGCCGATATCAGAAATTGTCGTTCCACGACCTTTTTGTGCCGTCAGCTGTCTAGGTAGTTCTAGTGTCCATGTCACAATCCTATGAAGTGCGAAAGGATACGTCATGTTTAGTACTGTTATTAGTGAATTTGCTTTTACAACATAATACAACACCGTGGTGCCCGAGTTGTCAGACCAGTTGCCTGCCGCTAAATCATTATAGTTCACGTTAAATATTGTACTATCATAGGCCTTCTTGATTTATAACAAAACATTTACAGTCCTACACAAATATATTGAGCTTACCATGTACAGGCCCTGCAAGTGAGATTGTTGAAGCACTAATGATATTGTTTGGCAAACGTTGGTTTATGTTATTATACATTTACATAATTAAACAATGAACCAGAATTCATAACTCACTCGTCTGAGATATATCTTTGGTATCTGTATTGACGATAAACTGAATTATCTTAGTGGTTGTATACCATTGATAGCACATGTCCTGACTCATACGTTTTTTCTTCTTGGGAAATAATGTTCTTTAGTCACCAACGTAACCAACTTCAGTATGTAGTTTTTTCATGTTTTTCCATGTTTTAGCTGTTATTTTGAAAAACTATATGTCCTTAAAATGTTACAATGAAACTGTTTCAGGGACCACAGTTGGCGAAGTACAGTAGTTAAGAGTACTCACATTTGACCAAGGCGATCCGAGTTTGATTCCCGGTGGTGTCAGTCCCCGGACTTTCACAAGCGGGAATCGAGCCGGACGTTGCAGCTGTTCGGTGGTTTTCTTAAGGATCTCCCATTTCTTCCCTGTGCTGCTCCATACATTTTGTCACCCCTTACCAACGCTTAAGACCTAGATATTAAGTGCTGGCCAAAATTTCTTCACTTCGAATGGTTGTGTAACTTCAATAAATCTGTAAGATGCTCATAATTCTATTATCTCCTAAGCAAGAACATAGACAAACAACTATAGGGAGAACTAAGATCAAAAAGTTACACTGTACATTCTATATCCCTGTGTATAAAAAGGTTCACTGGCTAACTGACAGACATATGTTACAGGCCAACTAGCTGGACCTAGAAATGTGAAATTTGGAGAGTGGGTTTCCCTTATGGTGTAGGCAAGCAATAAACAAAATTTTCCACAATATGGCTCTTGAGAAAGTGAAACAGAGTGAAATATGCATTCCACGAACACTCTACGGGCCGGTTTTTCCAACGAAGTTTAACTTTGCCACAAAGTAAGATTAACAAAACTCGATGAAGAGTTAAACCTGAATTTAAGTTAGAGGTGCGTTCCACAAAAAAATGCGAGTTTAAGTTACCAGAGGTTTGTTAAACTTGGCTGCATGATGGGTTGTGTGAGCTGAGTTGCCTTAATTGTGTCAGAAATACCCTAACACTTGTCAGAGATTGCTGAATGCGTGTTTATTATTTATGTAGAGATTATTTCATTTGGAAACTTTAGTTTAATATTCTTAGGGGGGAGGGAGGATGTTTGCATCATACTATCTAGAGGGGCTAGGTACCACTGGACCACTGGGTGACTTTGGAGCAGAGCCCGAGAGAAAGGCCAGGCGAAGATGGTCCAGCAAACATAATTTACATAATTTTATTGCTGTAAAGGCAAAGTGTGTAACATTTTAATGTTTATCTATACAGAATTGTTGAATTATTTTCTCGTCTGTTTATTTTTGTTAACCTGAAAATACCAGACGTGAAACATAACCTCATATGTATCATAAATGTGAATGGACTGACTGTTTTGACAAGCGGGAAGGAATTCGGAAGTCTGTATTACCATATTCGTCAAAATAATTTCTTTTTCGAATCCGGCGAGGCCTTTATCGTCTGTACTGTCTTCAAATATCAAATTATGCAGTGATTGCGCCAGTTCATTTTGAATTTAAGCGAGATTAGCTAAGTTACCCGGAGAAAATCGAACAGTTAAAATTTAATCCCGCTTAAGAAGAGAAAATTGAGTTTAACTGCTTGGTGAAACTCAAATAATGTATAGTTGATATTACGTGTCTATTAATATAGATTAATTAACTTAAACTTGGTTGGTGAAAGCAGCCCTAAGCTATATAACTAGAACCCGTCGGGTTATCGTCGTGTAAATTTTCGTTAATTTACAAGCTTATAAAAATACATAAGTTTAGTTAGTTTCAGAACTATTTGAAATTTGATAACTAAGGCGGTGAAAGGGAGTAAAACATGTTTTCATTGGATTGTTCCACTTGAGTTATATTTATATTAGTAGTATGTTTTGGTTCCTTCCAGTGCATGGAGCCAGAGTGTGGCACCCGCCCGAGTGTGGCACCGCCCGCCATGTTGTGACGTCACGGCCCCGGCCGCCATGTTGGATGACCTTGACCTTTAACCGTGACCTTAACCTTGAGTGTCAAATTACCAAAATTTTCCAAAATTCAAAATTCCTAAAAATTTTAAAAAAAATCAAAATTTTATTAAATTTCAAAAATTCCGAAAAAATCCGAAAACATTCCGAAAAATCCCGAAAAATATCATTACCTCCATCTTGTTTTTGGACGCAATTTTGTTTCCGGCCACCATCTTGGGTTTTCTTCCGAGTCTTCCGAAAAATTTTCGATTTCACATTCCACTATAAACCCGCGCATATTTAATAAATAAAATTGTAATAAAAATTTTTTATAAAAAATATCTTTAAAAAACTTGTAAAAAAAATTACATAATTAAATCAACTGCCGACACATCTTACCCGGGCGAGCTCTATCGACACACTGACTCCCCCCACCACTTTTTTTCATGTACATATTAATTTCCCCCTTCACCACACCCTCACACCCTCATAACTCCCTTCCCCTTCTCCTTCCACTCCAAGTTCCGCCCTTCCCCTCTTCTCTTCGTCATATCGACCCTCACTCACGGTCGTTCCTGTAATTTCATGTCACCCACTCCCCTACCTTCAGCATTACATTTGTATAGATACAAATTTCCCTAAATTGGCAAAATAAGTATTTAATTTATTTTTTATTTCGCATTATATTTATATAACCTGTTAAGATATCGAATTGTGGTTTGCTTAAATTATTATGATAATGTAATTAGCGTATGGCTAATGCTAGGCTAGTTAAGTTACTGAATTAAATAAATAAATTACCAAAAGATAAATTATTTTGTAGAACATTCAAAGCAGATACTCCGAAAATAAATCATGGTAATTAGGACATAATTTAAACATAGTTGCAGTTAAAAGGTTTACCAATATGTATTGCTGTGCAACAGCTATTTGACTAGGGAATGAATATTGTGTTAGTCAATGTTACATGACGCAGTTGTTTGTAGCTCACATCTATGGTACAGAAGTTCTGGGTTTGAATTTTGTGTAGGGTAATGCAACATGCGGTTCTCAAATGGAATATGTGACGTATGAATGAAGTGGTTTGAAGGGGATATAAGTGTATTTTGTACAAACCTCTGAAATATTATTCTCAAGTCCACTCAGTAATAGAACATGGTGTATGTTGAAGGAGTATTAAAACTGATTATACACTCGAATTACATGTATTAACGTTCTTAGAAGCCAAACAATGGACTTAAATTTGCTGTGACTGAAGCAGTATTTCTGAACATTATGTTCCTTGCCTCTAACACGCTGTTATCTGGTTGGTGCACCTACAGCTGGCAGTCAAATATCTGAACAGATATTCAGCATTGTGTATAGTCTTTCCCCAGTACTGCTTCCCTTGGAAGACATACATTCCTCGAAACTTATAACTCTACCCTCTGAAGTTTATCTACGGCATTATTTCACGTCATATCATCTCACAAGATTAACCCCAAGCTCAGGGCATCAGTACCATTACTGCAAAATCTTATATTGCCAGAACTCTCCACAGACACTGAGCTAAGTCACGAGGTAATGCATATATAGGGTGTAATGTAAATCGTGGAAAAACTTGTGGGAGTAGATAGCCAGTCCTATGTTAAAAGCAACGATTACAGCAACTACCCCTCTGTTTAAAATAGTGCGGCATACACCGCTACAATTGTTGTTACTGAACATGTGAAGTTAAGATAAATCAACATCCAGCCTACAATGAATATAAGACTGACCTTCCTGAATCAAATCAGATGTGTGATGATACGTACTGTAGGGATGTATATTGCTAGTCGGCAGTGTGAGTATAAATATGCATAAACTAGCCGATTTCCTGCAACTGCGTTTGCAAGGTTTTTAATTTATTGTGATAGTATTTCGGAAACAAAAATATTTAGAAAAGTGCTAAATGGGGCAAAATAATTTTAAGGGTAATTAATATCCATTTTAAAAACATTTAGAAAAATATTATTGTCCCACAAATGTTTTTATGCATCCCGTTCTGCCACTGTACCCCGATTTGCTTCCTACCTCCCTCGAACTATAATTTGTTTTGGTAGTAACCTTCACAAGTGCATATACAACCCACCAATTTTTTTTTTATTAAAATAAAAAAATAGTACCCATTCCAGCGCATAGGCTATACACTATTTTGACCCACCTCTTTCCAAAAAGTAGTTTTTTTTTAGCTGAAAAAATCTGCGGATGTTCGCAAACAAGTAACTAATTTATTGAAATTCTTACTAAGTTTTCTGGCTGTCCCGTTCTCTCATTATACTCAGTTAAAGAAAAATCATGCCCTGTGACACCCTAATAATAAATGCTAGGTTTACAAAATCTAGTGATGTCATCGTCATTACCAATAAATGAGTTAAGTTTAATCTGCAATTCTTTTGATTTTTTGTATTCCTAAAAAAATTGAGATTACTGTGGTTATGAGGTATATATTACAAGTATAATTACACACTACTTTTAGTCACTGCTTAGTAGTTATACACATAATTCTGTGTTATGTTACACATCACTTCTATTTCTCAATAACAACTTGACCACTTACAGCTATATTTATGCGCTATTTCATTTCTTTTTAGTTTTTATTTCCCAGTGCTAGAATTTGAACAGTAATTCATGTGAGTCACTAGAATGTAACATTCGTGCAAATATGCTCTAATAGTAGAGGCTACTGTCAAACAAACGCCAGAACGTGCTTGTATTTAATAAGCATTAATATTTGCAATTCAGCAAGAAGGTAATGCTGTATCACAATCTGCGTATTTTTGGGGGAAATGTATAGCATATGCTACCTTTAATTATATAAATTGAACTGCGTGTTAGAAGAGAAGAAGTACACAAGACAAATATGCTGATATCTGAATCAGCTCATATAGAGCAAGCATAACAAATGAAATGTCAGTAGTCAGAGGTACCATAGTAAAATAAGAGCAATAGATAAAAGGCAGAGTGAATAGCCAACGCATTATTTATTAAAATACTAACGCTCGTTAACGAAATAAACTAAGACATATAAATCAAATACAAATATAGTGAATATGGCACTGTTAACATTCAAAACAGTAAGCAAAGCCTAGTAAACCATTATAAATAAAAAATTCCCTTGAGTGCACCTATTAGAAGCTAAATTAAATTAGTATGAAGAACATGGAGTCAGGTATATAACATAATAATAACACAGTTAAAGTGTATCAGAAGACTTGTATTTAAACTAAAGTTCATTAAAATCTTAGTTGTAACGATTAATGACTAAGTGAAGAGGAAATGCGAAAGCAACATAAAGATCACGAAACTTAGCCCTTATCTGAAAGTAACGATGAGTGGATATTTCGGGAATCGAGGCATGAAGTGAAGATTACAAACAGTAATGATTGAAATTCGCTGGTTTTCCAGGAAATGGCCTGCAAAGACTGAAGAACCAATAGTTTAAAAGAGCTCTGGTAGAAGAAATATTAAAATAAATAGAAGGATATTAGTAAAACTAGACGTCGCAAAACTAAGACGATGTAAAACTTAGACCATCCACTGAAACAAAAAAAAAAGTTACGAAGTAATAAACGCACGAATCAATACAAAACAAAGGGCATAAAATGCGACGCAGTAGGGAGACTTACCTAGAAGGGTAGAACAGATTACTTACATCTTCAAGTATATAGAAACGTAAAAGTAAATACAACGAATGCTTTAATATTCACTACTGTACTTTACTACACATTATATGAATTGAGAGATGTTAAAGTTACGTGGGAACTGGTACTGTAAGATAGTTTCACCTCAAACAAAGGAGCAACGTGGAGTTACGTGATGTCAGTTAAGGCAGAAACGATGGAATGTTCAAAGTAACGAGCGAGCCGATGCTGCAACAATGCTAAGTGGTGACGAAGTATGCGGGTGTGGATGAAAACCTATTCAGGCCAGAAAAACATATTCAATAAAATACGCAGTGATATTTTGACCAAAAGAAAATATTATTATTGAAGTAACAGTCTACGTATATGAACTAGATCATGTATAACGTTTTCATCTCAGTTGTATTTCGTTGACATGATTTGTCCAATTGTTCTGTGCAAAAATGTACACAAAAAGATCTGATGAATGCAATAAACTATACTATAATATTAGTTGAGGGCGCGGCCATTATGTCGCGTGGAAATGTCCAAAATGGCCAACTACAGTACAGGAACCATCTGTACAAGGATTCAAACTGAAACTGCGTGTGCTTTACGTGGTAACGAGGCAGTGTCAATGTGGTTAGTGGCGCTGTGAGAAATACGGCTTTGAGCACGTACAGAGCTTCACGTGGGTTGTAATACAAGCCTATAGCATTGTCGGAGTGGCCTAATGCTGGTTGTGAAGCAACCCCTGGATGTAGCCTCTTGCCTGGATTCAGGAACTAAAACAAAATGTAGTACAGCGAGGCAGAGAGAAACTTCCTGCAAATAACAAATAATTGTGAATCCTTTATCTATATACATAAAAATGAAAGGTGACTGATTGACTGACTGACTGACTGACTGACATATCAAACTGCAGCCCAAACCACTGGACCTAGAATCGTGAAATTTTTTGTAGGGGTTCCCTTCAGGTCGTAGGCGAGCACTAAGAAGGGATTTTTCGAAATTCGACCTCTAAGAGGGTGAAAAAGGGAGAAATGTGTTTCCGAAGAAACGTCGATAGAGCTCGAACCCGACGGCCTATCATCGTGATTTTTACTTTAATAGGACAGTCATAAAAATGCATATTAGCCAATTTAAGGATTTTTCGAAGTTTAACTTTTAAGGGGTTGAAAAGACCTTAAATGTGTTTCCAATCAACTATCGATATCTATCGAACCCTTCGGGATAGAGAGTTGATATTCACTTCAAAATATTGCTTACGTAAATACCCAAAAAGCAGTTTTAGGTTTTTTGAAATTCGACCCCCAGGCAGTAAAAAGGGGCAAAATGTGTTTTTAAAGAATCGTCTTTATCTTTGAAACACAATTGGCTATCGTCGTGATTTTAACTTTAATTGGTTACTTTTACAAATGTCTATGACAGGACTCAAAATCGTTTCGAAATTCTTTATTTAGGGTGAAAATACGTGAAATGTGTTTTCGATTATCCTTCCATATCTATCGAATCAATCGAGATATCGAAGTACTCTTGGCTTTAAATTGGTGCTATTGTAAATATCCCAAGTACTATTTAATATATATTTTCCGAATTCGGCCCTAAACTGGTTAAAAATGGGGTAATATGAGTTTTCGACTCACATTCGATATATATCGATCCCATAGTGTTTTATATAGAGACGTAATTTTTGTTTAGGATTGATGCTTACTCAAATACCTAAAAAGTAATTTCAGGAATTTTCGAATTCGGCACCTAAGGACGTGAAAAGGGGTGAAAAGTGGTGAAAAGCGTTTTCAATTAATCGTCGATATATCTTGAACCCAGCGGGCTACTGTTGTGTTTTTTACGTCCACGAGATACCAATAAAGTATTCTAAAACGTGATTCAAGGGTTTTTCGAAATTTACTCTCTTAAGTAATGAAAAGACCTTGAACGTGTTTTATATAAATCCTCGATATCTATCGAACCCGTCGAGATATACAATTAATTTTTGCTTCAGGATGATGATTACAGAAATTATCGCAAAACGGTTTTCAGATTTTTTGAAATTCGATTTCTCAATACTGTGCAGGGGTGATACGTGTTTTTTTTAGTGAATGATCGATTTTGATTCGACTGAACGGGCTAGCGATGTGATTTACACTTCAGTTGGATACTTATACAAATATCTAAGATGTAAATTAAAAATATTTCGAAATTCGACACCCAAAAGGGTGAAAAAGCACAAAATTTGTTTTCCATCAACCCACGATATCTATCGAACCAGTAGCGATATTGAGGTGTTGTTCGCATCAGATTGATGCTTACGTAAATATTTAAAAAAATATGTATTTAATTTTTTTTCTTTATAAGAAACGTGATTATTAAGAATAAAACTTAGTTGGTCAATAATCAAGGCAGACGATCCGAAAAGCAGGAACGAGCAGCGAGAAACAACCTATACAGGAGTTTCACTTTACAGTAACCTATCGAGACGTGGTGTTGTACAACCTCTATGAGCCCAGGACACAAATATTTTATTTTCTTATTTTTTTTTTCAATAAATTTTATTTTCATGAATTATTTCGACGTTACGTGACGCAGTTGTTTGTCATAGGGCTCTATAAAGACTAGGTATAATCGTCCGCCATTTTGGGTCCTATGCAGCTACCGCAAGCCAAGTAATGCTCGCACGCCAGAAAAATCGCACAAACCTAACTCGTCACCAATAGAAAACTATTCGGTCAATCGACTTTAAAAAAATTACAGAGTATTAATGAACTGTCCTGCCAATGACGCTATTCACTAATTTTCTCTATGACAGTTATTTACTATGTAAAAAAAAAAGTTTAACGATGGCATGAAAATTTTTTACTGGGAAATGCAGGGTATAATATAGTAAGCGAGAAACTTTTTGGTTTTAAGAGATAGATGGGGGGTGTCAGTGGACGAAACTAAAAGGATAGTATAAAATTTATAGTTATGCCCCTCTTGACGAGTTTCGCGAATCACTGTTCTTTTGGCGACAGGTTGAAGACAGAATATCTCTGGCGCGCGGCACCGCGCCGTCTAGCTCAACGATCTGACTACGAATTATACCTTGGTTTGTCTTCATAGTACTTAAGACATTAATTTTTACTCTACATTTTGTATTTATTATAACGTTTTCAACTATCAATAACTGAATTTAGGGTTGTATACAAAAGTATACGTTATCGAATATGAAAAAATGTACAAAATAAAAT
>PNEQ01109401.1:0-23204 GCA_003012365.1 Medauroidea extradentata
GGGTGCATGTGTGTGGGTGGGTGCGTGTGTGTGGGTGGGTGGGTGGGTGGGCCTACTATAACTTATGCTGAATTTAAAACTTGGATAATGTTTGAACAGCAAACACTTCTGCAACAACAGAATTTTTTTTTTTTCATTTCTAGCTACACATTAACACTTGCCCGTCACTAATGAGCTGGTCCATCACACATAATTAACAGATATAAGTGTAAGTCAGAAGACAGTCTGTATTATTTTTGCCACTGCTGTACTTGCTGTCATATCTGAAATAAATAAGTAGATGGAATGTAAAATACAGCACAGCAAACACCATTTTTTTTCCATTTTGATTGATGAAGCTAGCTGGAAGCATTGTTTGCATTCAAGACGTTTTGTACGACCTACAACCAATCTAAAAGGTGTCATAGAAAGGTAGGCAAAGTTAGGAAAAGAGACATATCTGACAATGACAGCACAGTCAAATAACATTGTACATGCACTAGGCAAATTACATACAACGGTTGACTGTAACGTAAATAAAGAATTACGTTTGACATGCTAACCTAAGAATGTAATAATTAAATAGTGAAGTGATGTGCTTAAATTAATTCTATAATAGTTGCTGTTAACAAATGTCATATGAATAATCCCTTTACAAATAAATGCCGGCGAAAAAAAGTGTTTTGAAGTAAATGTTAGAAATTAGAATTAAATCAAGTGTTTTATTCACTGTCGAACAATTGTCGATCATCAAACCTGCAAACGTGTAGTGGCTTCGTAAAAACTGATTTATGTTCGTTATTAAATACGTTTAACATACATACAATCATTACTATCATATAAGTGAAAATTTTTAGTATGCACATTTCAGATCCAGTTGCAATTTTTAAAATATAAAAAGTATCAGTGATTCCGATTCCAACAAGAATCTGTAGAATAGAGGAATCAACCCGACTCATCCCTAATAAAAATAATTGGCAATATTACGAAACGCCCCTCGTCTATTCTTCCTAACATAAACTCCCTTCCAATGAGCTCATTGACTCATTAATCAAATGCGACGATTACCACTCTCTTCGATCTCCCATTATGGCGAAAGCCTGGCAACCCATCCATTTCACAGAAATTCCTATTACACCAGCGCTACTACCTCGTAGAGCTTAATCCCCCTCCAGCAGTGCCGCGCGGTGCGAACTCGCGCGCCCGACAAATGTTTGCTAGGGCCTCTTCTGCGCCAGCGGACACAACCTGTCCATTTTACTCACCAACCGCCTCTGGCAGTGATGGAGGCAGATACGCACAATAGCAAGACGAGCCAACTTAAGTGTCGTGTTGCGTCTTTCACACACACGGCGGCCAGCAGAATACCAGAACCCTTCGTGACTACTCTTCAGTACCGCGGCCTCTCCCATCAAACGCAGGCATCCGAGTGTTTCTTCCTCATGCGAGCAGCACTCGCACGCCCCCACCCTAGCGCTCCTACCGCCGGTCGGCGGAACCAGCCTTCCCCCCCCAACCCCAGGCCGCCCTCCTCCATGGCCAGTGGAGGAGTGGAGCGGGGTAGACGGGGGGGGGGGGCAGCCAGCACTGTCAACCAGGGCAACCCAGCTCCTTAAGATTCCATCCCATTGTGCTAACGACAAGACACTCACAGGACGGGAGGGCGAAAAGACTCCCCCAAAACTCAAAATGAAGAAGAAACCCCCTAAAAGGAAAGAGAAAAACTCAAAATATCCTAAACCCAGCAGGAGCCCGCTCAACATGTACATATCATGTAGGCTATATATTTCAAAACCTGTGTTTATATCAACCTTTAAGTACTGTCTTAAAATTTCACCTTTCACCTTGTAATTCACAATTTACTAAAAATTATAATGACCTAATATATATTTCCACAACTATGCATATGTATATTTCAAGTGAAATACAAGGAAATGTATATTACTGATTCTGCTGTTTGACTTGGTTAAAATTCAGTAAAAATTAACTTTTTTTTATATAAAACAATGCTTTGAAATAATTTTTCTATGTCTAGATCTACATTGCCTGAAGCAAATGAAATACTAAAACATGAACATACATAAAGAATCACTTATTGTCTAACTGAACAAATGTTACAAGTACAAAATTTTATTTAATATTTAATTACTCATCACTTTCTACATCATACATTAGGCTGTAAATGTTTTGATTTCAGCATAGCCTTCTTCTTCCTTGGCATTATTGGTATTAGTTCGGATGAAATTACTGCAGTTTACACTAGAATTTTATGCATCACTAATATTGTGACCTAGTAAACATTTTTGTAAGTAATAAAGGCCATGAAGTAGTTAATGTGAGTGTTCTATGGTTAAACTTTTTTTTACGACTGATACTTTTATTTGGTTTTATAATTAGCCAGTTGAACATGTTCAGAATTTCTATACAACTATTCTACGTATGTTTCCAAATGTGGAACACACAGGAAGTTTCACTGTTATTTTAGCAAAATTAGTTTGAAAAATGATTAGTCATTAGCGTTACATTGTTTCCTACACATAAAGATTTAATTTTTCGTAATGTTGTAATAATTTACTACATATTAATTTAGCTTTCCAATTTCTGTAGTTAAATTCTTCCAAAAAGTATTACAGAAAAGTACTTTTTCTATTCATCTTTATACATGTAGAAAAGAAGTAAACTAGATCAGCAGTGCCATCTGTAATAAGCACTTGTTTACAAAAACAATTTTGTGATTTCTCACAAACATAACAAAAGAAAACTGAGAAGAAAGAGCAGCATATTGCTGTAAGAATAGGTACAAGGTACAAAGTAAACAAAAAAGTATATGTTTTAAGAAGGTTTAAGGTTATCAGGTGAAAACTGCAAAATTTTTATGCTTATATTAATACAAGATTATGCACTGGCAAATGTATACCAAAATTTGAAGAAACACTATTCGAAAAATATTGGAAAGTTATTCGAAAATATTAATATTAGTTCAAGAACTATTCGAAACCTTAAAACCATTATTCGCACATCCCTACTATATAATACTTATCTCAAGTATTTTTCTTATGTATCTTCTCATGTATATGTATTTTCCCCCTGATATAAATACGTATTAATTTTTATAATGTGTATACTACAAACAGTATACATACTTTTCACAGTGATAACCGTATTTCCGCACATAATCTTCAGATATTTTATACCAAAATTAGATAAAAAAAATCGTGGGTGCGATGATTATGTGAAGAAAATTTGGACCAAAAAAAATTTGAACAAAAAAAAAGTTACTTACCAAATAGAGTGTATTTTCACACTTTTTTTGATAAACAAACTAAATATTTATTTAAGATTCACTAAAACATCACAATTCACAATTTATTTACAGTAGCGGTAAATATTTATTTACACATCCATAGGTCGCCATTATGATCACAAAAAAAAAAAAAAGGTAAACAAATTGTACTATTTACAAATTCAACAAATTTTAGCGGGAATGGAAAGTTTAAAACCACTGTAAGTTATCAAAAGCCTTCACACGATTTAATCATCATTGTCAGATGATTCGTCGCTGGTGTTTTGTCCGGTATCGTTGCTTTTATCATCAGGGTCATCGGCGTTGCTATCGCCGTCCTGCCACAGTGCGTCATCCTCCGACTCATCCAGCGCATTGCTGATGCCGGTCTTTTTAAAACTTTTCTCAATCAGTTCATTAGGAATCATGTCCCAGCTCTGCACAATCCACGAACACATTATTTCGAGAGATGGCCGTTTAACTTT
The DNA here is from genome assembly GCA_003012365.1 of Medauroidea extradentata. Lineage (NCBI taxonomy): Eukaryota > Metazoa > Arthropoda > Insecta > Phasmatodea > Phasmatidae > Medauroidea > Medauroidea extradentata. The sequence goes on from PNEQ01109401.1 coordinate 3,748, forward strand.
ACCTCCAGGAGTCAGATCGTGGTCATCACTCATCATCCATTCGCTGTAAAAGCGACGCAAATTGTCCTTAAAGGGTTTATTAACGCAGACATCTAAGGGCTGCAAAACAGAGGTTAGGCCTCCGGGAATCACAACTTGTTTTGTTTTGAGTTGTTGCAGCAGGTCTTTAATTTCTTGTGCAATGTGGGCACGAAAACTGTCCAACACAAGTATTGCAGGTTGGTTGAGCAGAGCGCCGGGTCGTCTGTTCCGCACCGTTTTTATCCAATCAGACATAAGGTCAACAGTCATCCAACCTTTTTGTTGTGCTCATACATGAACACCACGAGGCAATTTAAGTCCTTTCAGTAGGGTTTTTCTTTTGAATATCACGTACGGCGAAAATTAACGCCCGTTGGCCATCACAGCTAACATTGCTGTATACCGCAACTTTTCGTTGCCAGTGGTTTTCATGGGTACGCTTGTCGATCCTTTTTTCTCAATTGTACAGCTACGTGGCATGTTGAAGAATACCGGCGTTAGATCTGCGTTTCCTATTTGAGAAAACAAATAATTTTTCTCCTGCCTCATTTGCGTGACAAATCGATGGAAGCTAATGACCTTTTCCGTGTAATCTGTAAGCAACTTCTGGCAGATTGTTGTCCTGCGTCTTACAGATAAACCGTTCCGTTGCATGAACCTCACTACCCAGTCACGACTAGCCTTAAACTGAGCATGAGAAATCTTGTATGCTCGGGCTACTTCTTTCGCCTTCAGTTGCAGCATTTTGTATGATATACTGTAACCATTATTTCGTAGTTCTTCTGTTTACGTCAACACTTGTGCGTCGATTAACGGAAATTTTCCATTTTTTGGTCCACGAAATGAACGCCTAAAAAGTTTGGTGTTTTTTAGGCGGTCTTTCATTTTCCACCAGTCGCGCACTAACTTTTCATACACAAAAATTTTCTTCCTGCTACATGGTTTCCGTTTTCTTCAGCATATGCAATAACCGACAACTTCAGCCCCACTGTATAGTTGTTATATCTTCCCATTACATCATGCTTGGAAAAACAACGTACGAACAGACACAACTAGTGAAGGCAAACTGCTGTAGTATACTGCTGAGCACACACCTGTTCAACACATGGCAACACTGCGCTCAAGCGCTGGCAACAGCCACATGCCTGGCGGCCAGGCCAAGGTCGTCGCGCAAGGTCGTGCCGCTTCCGCTACAGGCTATGCAGGTGGCTGCATGTGCATGTGCTTTCAGCAGCTCTTAGGCCGGTTCGGCAATGCGTGCATGCATACTAATCACACGGTACAATATGTTTCAGAAAAAAATGTCGTATGCGACGATTATGTGATGAAATAATTTTATCCCATTTTTTACTTTGAAAATTAAGGTGCGACGATTATGCGATGGCGACGATTATGTGCGGAAATACGGTAAATCCATATGTTGTCATAATTTAATAATAAAATAATAAATATTCCGGCATGCGCACACACAGTAGGCAATAATCATGCATTTTAACAGTAATTTCTTAAGTAAACAATTTACTCTGTAGAATATGAAACAAGTTTTAATAGTGACAGCATCGCATAGTAATAATAATAATTTTATGTTTTTACTCAATAATTTTTCAATAGATGCAGACCAATTTCAGTATTTAATTCAAAATTGTGCAACTAAATAACATATTTAAATATGGAGGGAGAGCTCATCTATACAATAGTAATATAAATTTTTTACTGTAAATTCAAAGGACAGTGAATGTAAAGGAAATGGTTATCCGTGAAATGTAATAAATAAATTTATTTAGAGCTTTCTGTAAAACAATATTTATAAGTTACAGATTTCAAGGACAGCAATTGCAGACAGCAACCATGCCATGATTCGAGCTGAAGTTCTCAGGAGGCACTGTCAACAAAACTAATACCAACATCACCATCACCAACTACAGACTCCAACAACTAAGCAGCAGCTTCAGCTGGAGGTGACTGAAAGCCACCTCAGCACAACATTCCACCAGTCATCATAACGATCCTTACAGTACATTTAAATTCTCTCCATGGTCCAGGTAAATTCGACGAAAATTTTCGCTAACGGACACACACACATACTATTACACAAAGTCGACCTTTACAGATTCAAACACACAGTCACACTTTTATTCCTAACATTCACACTTTACTCTTCATACACATATTTGAATTTTATTTTATATTAAATTAAATATGTTCCTTAAAGTAAAACGAAAAGTTGTAGCAATTTTAAAAAAAATTTGGATTCAAATTGAAAATGATATACAGTGGAATCCTGTTACTACGAGAGTTCGTAACAGCGCAAAAAATTGTCGTAGTTACGAGTTGTCGTAAGAACCGAATGTTTACATAAACAACCAATTTTATAGGTTATTGACGTATGTGGGATAGGAATAATAACAGTACAGTTTACCTTGGCTAGTATCTCTGCTATTATAAAACAAGACTGCCAAAAATGATAGGCATGTGTTTATTAGGCTAACATTCCATAATTTAATTTATTTCACGATTTCCATTAGAATTTTGTTACCATTTTCACTCGCTACAGCACAGCGAAACGTAAGGTAAACAAAACAAAAATGGATGTCTAGCGAGGTGGGGCAGGCAGCAACTAAAATGAAAAGCACTGCCAGTTCACTTGTGATTGGCTGAAACGAACAATGCTGCACCAATAAGATCTTATGAATGCACTAACAAAAGATGCGCAGCTGTTCCATATTACCCACGTTGTGAAGTAGCGAAGTCAAAGCAACAATAACAGTTTTTTGTACGAATACAGTTTATTTATCCATTCCAGCATAAATTTCGCTAAAATGAAAACCTATCGTTGAGAAATCATAACACGTAACGTATAAAAACACGACACAAGTTTATGAACTTACTCGTGTTATGCTGGGTAGTGTAAAACTTCAAGTCCAGGCATTTGAAAAGTGATCCAAATGAAGTTTCCTTTTAATGCGTTGCCATGATTGGACAAATCTAACGTGTTCTACTTTTTAACTTCTTGCAGTATAACATACACAATGAAAAAAAAAAAAGCATAATGAGTTTGAAACATATTCTGCAATGCTGTTCGTTTTAATAAAACCAAGATGATGCAAGCGATGCTGTGTACAGAGTCTACTGTCCACTTTCGCTTTCGTGCTGTATCAAGATGGCGTCAATAACAATTGAGGTCGAGCAAGTCACGGCAGCGTTGCCAGATGCTACTGCATTTCCACCGTTTTCCATATCTCGCGTTGTTCACTCTGCCACGCTAAGCCGATGAACGATGATTATCCAAGCCGATGAACGATGATTATCATGTGCGCTTGTATTTATTATCTTTACTTGTAATTTAAAACAAACATTTTGCGCGGTATGTTGATGATTGTTGCTAGTGAATCTCTCGTATCTACGAACGTGCTCATGACGATACCACTCGTAAATACTGAACCTTTGTACAATAAACTGCATACACAGACAGTGCATTACAAAACACTGGTAATTACGAACGTCTCGTAATATCCCATGCTTGTAGTAATGGGATTCCACGGTATGAAACAAAAATATTTAGTTAAAATTAATATGGCTGTCCACAAACGAAAATTGATACACATATAATGTTATCATCACTAGCTAAGTTATTTTTTATTACATTTCACTTGTTAATACAAAATGTACTTAATTTTGTACAAGAATAACCGTAGTGCCAGTTAAATGTCATAATAGGTAATTATTTTTTTGTATGTATCCTGTAAAATTTTACTGTACAAAAAAATTAAAGAAAAATCTAAGTAATTGATATAACAAATGTACATTTTTTTCTATATTTACTCGTTCATAACGTGACCATTTCTTCTAAAATAAAGAGAATGATTTTGTCGGTGTATAGTAAACAGGGAAAAATTAAGACTACAAAATTGTGTTAATCCATTCACGTTGTAACGGGTCTCCCAATCTACGTTGTTGTTATCTAGATGTTGGGAGTACGTCGCCGATGTCCCTGTTCAGGGACGACAAAATGTAATGGGTCTGCTTCTACGTTGTGGTTGTTGTTTGTATATGTATATAGAGGTTATGAGTTACAACGTCCCTGTTCGCGGCGGTAAAATGTGACAGGGGTCCTCCGTCTACGTTGTTGTTGTATATGGTTGTTAGAGGTTATGTCCCTGTTCGCGGCGGCGACAGAATGTAATGGGTCTGCTTCACGTCGTCTACGTCGCTGATGTAGTTGTTGTTGATTTGGGGACGTAACTCTCCTCCGTTGCTATTATTGCAAGTAGTTAGCAGAAAAAAAACAAAATGGCAAAAACCAGCGAGCTGATGTAGAGGCGGTACCGATTATATTGATGCCCGGATAGAAGTGAGGTTAATCAGCCACAGATGAATAAATAAATAAAAATCATAATATCTGCATTTTTTTTCTTTTATTTAACCTTTCTTTTGATGCACTTTAACAGACAAAGGCAATTCATATTGCAAGTGCTCGCCCAGAGTTAGATGAGGTGACTTTTTCTTATCTACGCATTAGGCATTACCGCCTGCCCTCTGTGTGAGTAGTAGTACTTGGCCCGGCACTTTGTCTACCTTAATCACCGGCTATATGGTTATGAATATCTACTGGTTGTTTACTACTAAATTAAAAGGCAGCATGACAACAAAGAAAGAAAATAAAGCTAAGTTCGACTAACGAATCCGCACTCTAGGCTTCACAGCCCCTCTGCCCCGTCTAACACGTCCTCCTCCTGCCGCCATGACGCCCCAACTAATCACTCAGCCTGCCATCTCCCGGCGACCGTCCCCTAGCTCCGGTGGATCACAACTAACTTTCCTGGGCGGACACCCGGACTTGCTCGGCCGAGCGGCGGAGGAATACATCAGGATCCGACTTGCCTAAAAAGCTGGTCAATTGACGTTTATAACCTAAAAATTGTACGTAACATAGATACTGATAAATTTACAAAGCATTTTATTTCATAATACCAGCTAAATATTTATTAGTTTATTAATTGGGGATGTGCAGTGTCATCAATCCGTCACGGATCACCACCTTCACGGAGTTTTGCGCCCGACACTACCACCCACGTCGATCGAGAAACGCCCGGCAGAGCTCATCGCATTCCAGCACGTCCCTGTACGTGCCTCCAAGCGAGTGAACTCTGACCTGCCTGCCAGATAAATCCATCCAAGCACAGGCTAGCTCAGAGCTTATTTGAAATTTTAAAAGCCAGCACTTCTCTGTACGTGCTTCCAAGCAAGAGAACTATGACTAGCCTGCTACATAAATCCCATTCCAGGAGAAGCAAGCTAAGAGGCTACTTGAAATTTCAAAAATCCAAACAAGGCAAAATATAAGAAAAGTTTACTTAGAAAAGTTGCTTGAAATTAAATTAGCTTTAAAATGAATCCAAACACGACATAAATCCGATAAAATTGACATGTAAAATTAAATACTTTTCTCTTGCTTTAAAGTTAAATTTAAAATTAAAAGGAAAATTTTAATGTAAATTTCTCTATTCGCATTCCCAATTAATAGGTTGGATCCTGCCGTATACATCCTTATCCCTGGTTAAGTTGGCCTACTTAATTTGTTATAAACAACAAAGAAAAAAATATTAATACAAAAAAAAATTTAAATTACTGTATGATAAGAGGGCAAGTAACACAACCTGCGTCACTCAAAATTATCCTGCATAAGACGTTTACATTTTACGCTCCATTACATGTACGCTATTATTTCCCGTGAAGTTGTTTATAAACAAATCCGATTGGCGCTTAAAACGTTACAACTCTCCAGACGCCGTTACGTTATCAACAGAACATCATCACTCAGCGAGCGTGACTCATTGTGTCCGGCTTGGGCATGGATGTTGTGTGCTTCTTACACCACCCACATCGGCTCTTGGAAACATCACTGTTAACCCTCTCACCAATTTTTCTACATCGCAATGCAAAGCAATTATTTTTAATTTTTCTTTAATTTCCAGAACAATTCGTTTTGCAGTCCTGAATTCATTGCACATACCAGAACAAAATAGTTTTCCGTTTATGTGTCATTTTAACCCGTAGTTACAGTCATTTCACAAGCACCTCACTGAAATGTTTGTTTACGACACACGTGCGTGCCTGGCTCGCAGGACGAAGAGGGAGGAAAGATAAAGAAGCGAGAGGTCGGCCTACTGCGTTGCATCTTTACTCGCGTGTCGTGCGCCTCGCTAGCAACATTTTACCATACGGAACTTGCGAGATATTTACTGTGGGACTATAAAAGGCTAAGTAGCGATGGACGACTACGTTGTAAAGTTTAATACTGTTTTAAAATATAATGTGATGAATTTAAATCCAGCAGAAACGATTTTTTATGTCTTTTAATCAAGAAATAATTAATAAAAAGTTATTAAATTTTTTTTTAAAATTCTGTCTGAGTTATCCGAAGTCCGGGACATCGAGGTCCGAGTTATCGAGGGTTCACTGTATATATATTAGCTGCCCTGACAAACGTTTTGTCACAAAATAACTTATTGTGTATAAGGATGTGGTATATAAGTTGAAGAGGTCTAATAATAATGAAATTAATAAATAATAATAATAGAGCAACGACACCTGGTGGGGATAGACTGGTATCAGCTTGTGGGGATAACTGATCAATTATCACTTACACAGTTATCGACCGGGTTCTAAAATTATTAAATTAAAAATATTTACTAAACAATAGCACTTAGGAGTATAAAAAATATATGAAAACCTATTCGCAGATCTACCGAACGTATATATAAAATTTCATTGAAATCGGTTAAGCCGTGACATGAGAATTTTATTATATTAGATATATATACAGGTAAACCTCATTATAACGAGACCTCTAAATTAAAAAAATTCTCGCTATAGCCAAATATAGTAAAAATAAAATCAGATATTTCCTTAAGTACATGTTTTTTTCCTAGTGTACATCTTGGCAATCTTTTGTTACTACTGTATACTCTAAATTTATACAGAGGATAGCCGTATTTCATCTCGAAATAGTCGCACATTTTATTAAATAAAATTATCTGAAGATAAACAGGTGGGACCTACAACTGAGAAAAAAATATACCTTGAAGTGCAGAAAAAAATGAATGAAACTTTAAAGGATAACTCCACTTACCGGTACCAACTAAATTGTACACAATGCTTTCGATGTTAATAGTGTTTAATTCAGTATTCATCTTTCTCCAGGCTGCACTAACTTTCAATTTACTCCAAATGCCAAGCACGCGACTGTTACCAAACTGTGTGGCAAAATAAAAATGTCACAAGATTCAATTGGACACCTGCTGTAGTGTTGTGTTTCTAGTGGCGAGAATTGTACTCCACGTGGCAAGCGGTAACTCGTCCTTCCCCTCTCCTGCCATAACGGTACTCTTATCTTCCTTTCTCAACACGTGAATACCTGGCACATTCGGCATTCTCCACCTTTGTTCACGAGCCAGTGTTATCTCGCTTGCTGTTAGATACGCTACACACTCTCTGTTTGCTCTATTATAACGACTTTATTGCGCGAATTTTGGATTTCTCTTGGTTTTTTACGATTTATGACGACTTATTACGCTTTGATTTTTCACAATTTCAATTTGGTAATTTATTTGGTTTGAGTTTGGCTTTCGATTTGGTTACGATTATTAGGCTTGATTCTGTAAACAATTATTGACGACACACGCAGGTTTTTTGGCTTTCGATTTGGTTACGATTATTAGGCTTGATTCTGTAAACAGTTGTTGACGACCTGTACGTTTTATAAAACAACCGCTACGACTATGCTGTTAACTAATTAATAGTACACTTTTAGCAGTGTGGGAGCCATGTCGCTACATTTTCTTTGTCCTGAACAAAATATTTTATACATTGACATGTAACTTCAATATTTTAACTGAGCGATAATGTTACGTCACAGTGCACGCCTGTGATAATATTTCAGTTGGTCTCAAGGCAGAGCAGGCTGACGCGCTGAAGAGGACAGCTGCTGTGGCTGTGGTATTGATCGTTGCATGCGCGCGCAGCCATCTCCGGCACTCACTCCCCCCCCCACACACACACATCATGGTCTGTCCTCCCGGCCGGCCGAGCGGCTGGCAGATAACAAGCAAGCGGCAACAGGACACATAACCTCACAGCGCGTGACTTTCTAAGCGTTCACGGCGTAAAAGAGAAGCCCGAGAGTAGAATACACTATCGCCTTTTCTCTAAAAGACGCCTGGTCATAAATTTAGTTTATAGCTAAGTTTAAATGTAAGATTTATTATTGCTTAAGGTGACTGAACATGGACTTAACGCGAAAATGGCCTATTTTGACATATAGAGGTTCCAAATGGGTCCGAAATCTTATAACGACCACCTCTCTATTACGACCCTAATCTCGGGAACCGTGAGGGGTCATTATAAAGAGGTTTTACTGTACTGCTTTTTTTCAATTAACACAATATAAAAGAGTAACGGAAAAAATATTACCTTAAAATCCTGTTAAGGTTTATAAAAAACCGAAGCGCTGCTTGTTATCGTGAAAACGTGAAATTATATTATAATACTACGTCCACTACGTTATTTGTTGCCACTCCATTGTTTAACACTTTTGTTTAATAACCTGATATAAAACACTCTGGATTTAAAAAAAAAAACACTTTTTTAAGGGAACAACTGTCAAAAAAATTCACTTTCCTTAGAGAAAAAGTCCATCAAGATTAGCTTCCTATTCACTTTCGTAAGGAAAAAAATTTGTCCAGAGTAGTATGCTTTTATATTGACGTTTTTCAACACAAATTCTTAGACACAATGAAAGTGTGTCATATCCGTTGTGGAAGCTGACGGCGAACACTTGTAGAAGTTACTCAGAACTTTGAGAGCTTGAGTAACTGCTGCTTGAGATGGTGATTGTATTGGCTCACTACCGTCGTCATCGGAACTGTCTTTCTGACTAACTAAGTTACTGAGTTCCTCGTTGGTCATTTCGCCGCACTCCACAACATTGGTATCAGTCGACACAAACTCATCAAAGTTCACTGGCACTTACAATTTCTGCTTCACCGTTCTCCAACATTCTGGCTCTTGTAAAGGCTGAGTAGGAACATCCATAGTCTCTTCAACAGCTGGATCGTCCACATTTTCTTTGGCATCCCTGTTTTCTTCAGCAGGCTTAGTGACAAAGCCAGCATTTTGGAAACATCCAGCCACTGCATCTGCTGTTATTTTACACCATGAAACTGCAATTGCACGCATCACATCCAATACGTTCCACTTTGTAAGCTCCTTTCCTAATTCAATTTTCCGCATCACATGCTGCACCAACGTAGAGCGGAAATGGTGTTTCAGGATGCTGAAAACACCTTGATCTAGTGGCTGTAGCACACTAGTACAGTTTGGAGGGAGAAACACAAGTTCTACACTTCACAGTTTAACTGCCGGATGCGCTGGGCATTTGTCAACTAGCAGCACAACTTTGCGATTCTGCACTCCCATCCTAGCATCAAAAGCATGAAGCCATTTCTTGAATAACTCTCCGGTCATCCAAGCCTTCTTGTTTGCATTGTATGTACATGGCAAGTCACGCACACCACGAAAGGCGCTTGGCTTTACTGACTTGCCAATCAACTACGGCACAAGCTTGTCACTTCCATCCATGTTGGCACACAACAATACTGTTAGGCGCTCTTTGCTTTTTTTTCCTGCCCTTACATGGATCACATTTAGTCGCGAGCATTTTATCAGGCAAAAGGTTATAGAATATGCCTGACTCGTCCGCATTATAAATGTCTCGTGGAGCATATCATTTCAAAATGTCCTGGAGCACAGGATCCCACATCTTTACTGCCTGGTCACTTACACTTCTATATTCCTCAGACACAACATTTTGGGTAATTCCTTTTTGCACTTTAAATCGGTGCAGCCAGCCCTTGCTACACTTAAAATCTTAAATTTTCGTTCGAAGAGAGAGCTCTGATGTCTTGGCTTTGAGCATCGGCCCACTTATTGGTACACCCGAAGAACGTTTTTGGTTAAACTATTCTTGCAAAACATCCTCTAAATCAGAATGGTCTGCAGCATGTAATTTTTTTCTACCTGTCTGCACATTTTGCTGCAGAACAGCAGCCTTTATTTTGTCCTTATTTTTAAGGATCGTGAACAGTGTAGAGGACTGCCGATTGTATCGTCTGCCAATCTCAGTTTTGCTGACATTCCCAGCTTCGCACTCGGTAATAATTTTTAATTTCGTAGCAATATCAAGTGACTTGCGTTTGCCATTTCGAAAACTAGACTAAATAGCCAAGTAATTTATCCAAAATAAATACAGCATTAACCTATCCAAAAGCAACCTGGCACTATGATCGACACTTGACAGAAACAACTAAGTTTGTGTGAAAAAAAGCAGGATCATGTACAAAACTTGACAGATAAGCGCATTCGCCGCATCACAGTGCGACGAGTGTGAGAGAGAGCATCTCTCTCGCACCTGTCGCGCTGTGATGTGGCGGATTGCGCGTCTGTCGTTATGCAGCCACGCCTGAAGCTTTAAAAATCGCCGCTTTGAAGCGCCACAAAAAGTGTGATATATTGCAGCAAGAATGTGCGAGGTATCGGTGGGTATCGCTACCGGCCTATCGTTATAGCGAACAATATCGTTGAAGTTTACTTGTTGTAAATAAATATTTTAACCTTGTTTTTTGTATACGACAGGTTGGTACATTTTAAAATTCTCGTTAATAGTGAATGTCTCGTTATAGGCCATACTCATTACAGCAAGGTTTTTTTTAATCCTTTCGTAATAAAATATGTACTATTTTTTAAAAACTTGTGAATATTATAAACAAAATTAAAGGAAAAAATATTTATATTACTGACATTCTTCCAGTTCAAATGGCAATACCTTTGAAAAAAGGATTTTCTGACTCTAAGTTATAGAAACACACTACAAAACACTGCTAAAAATATATGCAAGTCAAGGCTGTATGAAGTAAAGTTAACAAACGACTGCTTTTTCATGGCTCTTTTGTCACATCCTTCTCGATGCTTGGCAAAACTCTCATGTGGTGGGATAAATTTGTTGATTTCAAGAAGAGCCTGTCCATCACATCAAAAGCACCACAAATTTCTTCTCGCCGAGGGCGCTTGATTTCTACCTCTTCAGTGTCGTCCTCATCTTCATTGTTGTTCGCCTATGAACCACACTCTTCTGCATTATCCTCTGGATGTATCTCATCTGAAACCAAAGGACATATTGTCAGTTGATTATCAGCAGAAGAAAAATCATTGAATGATAACTGGCAGCTGTAAATTTTTTTTTTAACTTCCACTCATTCTGCTTCACATTCTTCTGCATCATCAATAGAATCCTCTTCACTAGAACTTGCTGGGAACCCTGCTTTGGCAAAACATTTTTCAACCGTGCTTGGCTTGAGTCGATTCCAAGCCAAGCAAAGCCTATGCATTGCCTGCAAAATGCTCCATTTCAAAGCTGACGTTTCTTTGCCACACTCCATTTATTGCGAGAGATACTGCACCAGCTGCCTTTTGTAATCTCGTTTGACCTGAGCAATGATACCCTGATCTAGGGGCTGCAGTGTGCTGGTACAATTTGGAGGGAGAAAGACAACTTTAATGTTCCTTAAAGCAGCAAAATTCGCATTGTGGGCAGCGCAGTGATCAATGAACAACATAACCTTCCTGTTTTGCACCGCCATCCTCGAGTGGAAAACTGTTGAGCCACTCTTGAAACAAGGATGAGGTCATCCAAGAGTTTTTGTTGTTTTTGTATTTGCATGGCAAGTGTTGGCGCTGTAGTCGCGGTGTTTAAATCATTCATTGGAGGAGTGCTGTAATCGTGTTTATAAAGTGACAATATTTATTTAAATCCAAGATGGCTGCAAATCTTCTTCCTCATACTCTCAAGTAGGAGCGCTGTGTTCGCGGAAACAAAACACGCTCAGTATGATGCTGTTGTCAGTCTGACGTGTTGTGATGTCTGAGAATATTTTATACTTACGTGTGTACTTTTGTTTTGGTTATGTGTGCATTTATTCAGTAACAAAATGCTATGGGGAATATTTCATAAATTTCTCGCAAAACTTCACGGGAAAGTTTGTATTACTGAAGATAATTGAAATATAATTGTATTGCGTTTCGGCGGGACCGTACGTTAAGTTTATTGTCGTGAAGTGTTAGTAGTGCTGAAGTTTGTCAAAGTGATACTTTACTGCATATGTATACATACATATATATATATATATATACACATACATACATAAAACATATAAAACTGAAACTGTACAGAAAAAAATGTTATTAGGTGGTAGTTAGTAGTATATAACAGTATGTAATCTTGTAATTTTTGGTTTTATAATATTGTATTCTCTTTCAGAAAAATTATTGTACACATAATATTCCATTTGTAAGAGAGGAGCTATGTCGTTTTATTTTAATTTTCATTGTTTTCCAATTTAGTATGTTTTCAGCATCCAATGGACAGTTTTTAAAATGAACATTTAGCTTCTGGATTTTGTTGCCACGTTTAGTACAGCTGACACAATTTGTGATATCTATTTCGTAGTGTCTGCTGCGGTCGTGTAGCAGAATGCACACCTTGCACAAGTTCACGGACACACCGGCCAACCTAGTACAGCAGAGTGTACCTGACGCCTGTAATCAGACTGTTAACTTCAAGTAGGCAGTTCCTTCACCTTAGTTATCCGTCTTTCTCTAGTTAATCTGTCTAAGTAATTCCTTTCCACATGGAAGAGTTCATCAACCTTTTTCCATATTCCCACTGCCAGAAAAATTTCAGATATACGTGTCCAACTTTCACATCAATCTGGGATCGGCCTAAAGATCCGGGAAAGGATATTCTTCGAAACTTTGGGGATAATGTTGTGATATTGCCTCGCAATCCAGACAGTGAGATAGGTTCGGGTTGCAATTAGGCCAGCATTGGGAAACCACGGAAGACAGCAACTCACCTCAGCCCCCTCGTAGTGGCGCAATAATGAGGACAAGCACGCCAATATAATGTCTTGTTACCAAGTAAATCAGGTCTGTCGTCCGCCAACACTCTCCCAATCAACAGCAGTCCAGCTCTCCTTCGGGGCTTCGTGGTTTAGTCCCGGCAGGTGCATGCTCGTCGGTCGGTGCCGTCTACCTCATCAAACCAGCCTTTTTTAGGTCATCAGATCTAATTATTTGGCAGCAACCCTCAACTTAACATAATATATTAGTAATCAGTAATATTGCACTCTCCTAAATTAATATACCAGTAATACTTTGTAACCGTCTTTGTATTCTGAGTAACTGCTGCTGTAGTACTGTAAATGCCCCTTTAACCATAAATGTCCGAGTCATTTAAGACTAAACAACATCTTAATAAACCCACAGTGTAGTTACCATCTGAGTGAAACCCCTCAAATAATAACTACTTTGTAACAGCAGCCAACCACCTAAATAACACCCCCTTCCTACCACATTGAAAATAACTTTGTTACAGGGATTATGTGAGATGAAGTGACTGCCACTGTTTGCAACAGTAGTAAGCTGAAACAGATGACATCAATACACTTGTAAGTATATACAATATGGAACAGTACTTAGAAGAAGTGGCAATACTGAGATTCTGCACTTTTAATTACCATCACGATGAGAAATTTGAAGCAATTTTCAATCTGGACCTTTTCCCATAATTGTTTGTTTCTGTGTTGCTTACAATAGAAATTATAAATTAATTAATGCCCCAGCACGTAATTTATTAATAGATGCTCGGAAAATTTTGACTGCATACTTATTCAATGTTAAAAATTTATAAATTGACAATACAGGCACTTAATAAGAGTACCACACACACAAATTAATATTAACTACACCAATAGATAAAAAAACAAGAATTACATTGAAATGAATTCCACAGCCTTCTATTCAAAGATAATAGTTTTGAAGGCTGTAATTTCACCCGTCCGTCCATGAAAAGTTAAAGCTTGGCAAAGTTTTGGTGGACGAACTGATAAAATTATTCCGGATTCATGATTGGCTCAAAGTCACGTGATAGACAGACAGATGAGACGGATCATTGTAAATTCGCCTTTAGTCATCCCTTTTCACATGTTTATGGCATGCAGGCAGCCTAACACACCAGGCGTATGCTCGACATGCGTGACGCGTCCACTAGAAATTTTAAAGTTTTTTTTGCCTAATTTTTTCTTTGTGACTATGGCTTACCAATTTATGGTAACGAGGTATTTTAGATAACTAATATTTTTTAAAATAACCTTAAATTCTTACGAAACAAGCCAGACAATTTTTTTGATGAGGGAGGGGGTGGTTGTGGTGTGCTAGAAAATACGAAGTTGTATTTAACGAACCATTGATTTACTGTATAAAAATAATTTGTTGATTTACTGTACAAAAACTATTTGGTGAGTCCTATGCTTTTTAGTATTCTTGTCAGCAGTTACAGGCAGTAGTGGCAATTCTTTGGTGATGGTATTTGGGGTTGTTAAGACGTCAGAAATCTTCTTTTGCAATGTTTCAAACATAGAAATTCAGAATGTTTTGAAAAATTTTCGTGAATGATTTAGGTTTACATCCATTCCATTTAAATTATTCAAATCAAGTTGCCTTTCATTGAACTTCCCACCCTAACTTCCTTTACTGCAGTGTATACAATTTGAGCTACAGGAAGTGCTATTTCCTCCATTTTTTCTTTTCTATTTGCTAGATTTTATTATTTTGAAATTGACACACCATATATGGGTATCCTTCCTAACATGTTTGATTATGAGTTTTTAAATTGCTGAAATGCATACTTTAGATATCTAGTCTCTTCTGTTTCCATATTATCCTCTGATGCTTTTGGCAAAGAAATTATTCCATACTTAGATGATTTTATTTTTCCAATAGACTTTGGAAGCTGCTGATTATTACTTCTGCATGCTAAACAGTAAACACTCAAACTGTGAATTTCGAAACATGGTTCTAGTTGACATATCTGGTCAAGTGCCTGGCAAACCCTAATCAATTTTGTCTTTGCTTAGTCAATCTTCTTTGCTTGATGTACTACTACCTCGTCTTATGTAGTGTTATTCCCCTGGCTGCTTAAGGTAAACATTTTGTGCTGAATGTCATCAATATATTTTTACGTAACTGACAAATATTTACGAGCTGTATTAGCTCCTGTATTCTGCATAAGAAGTGTCAGAAGCAACAATCTTTGTAGCTAATGGTTCTGTAATCTGCAGATCATAACTACCAGAACTCCCGATTTCAGAAGAATCTTTCTCTGCTTGTTTGAGATGTGGAAAGGAATCTGATGTTGAGGGTTCACTCACAGTTTCTTTAATAAAACCAAACCCAGTTAAACTTTCTTGTCGTGCAATCTTGCTCTTTTTTTTGTGTTTGCTACTAGTGTTTCTCTGTAGATGATCATGTTTCCCTTCCCACTCGCAATAAACACATTTCTCTTGCTAACAAAACTCATGTTAGCGTTAATTACTTAAAATGTAGACAGAATGCACAAGTACTTAGAGAAACAGTACTTGCACATGGGAGAACACACACAACATAGATGGACAACACATATTTACGCAGTTGCGACGTTTTGCTGGACAGGTCAACTTCCTTGTGCGGCGAGTGATTGCACTCTGCGGTATGGCAGATAGTGCGATAGTTGGTAAACTAGCACACCTAGCGGCCGAGGGATGAACTAGAGTGTGGCAGGAATTTTGAAAGTTATCGGATGTTACTGCCTGGTGGTTGTCTGGATTTTGTGATATTCTGATGGACTAGTTCCCAGCGCCTCAGTTCTGCACTATTATCTGAATTTCGTAAGGTTCTCACCACTCTGGTGTTGTAACAGGCATCAAAAATGAGTTTGTGGGAGGCTGCATGTGCAGCAACTGGTTTATCTTGAAGGGTTAGGCTGGAACTTGCTATTGCTTGTTTTGTATTGGCTCTGTGGCCATTCATCCTCTTAGTATGTTCGTTATGAGGCCAATGTATTCAGCATCACACTGTGTGCACTGTAGTTGGTAGATGGGTTTTCCTGGCACAGCTGTAATTGCCTTGAATTAGGTATGTATGATGGGTGAGCCTGCAATGGAAGGATGTTGAGGGCTGATTTATTGCACAGGTGCTGCCTCTGGGTGTGGTGAATGTGCTGGAAATAAGGGCGGGGTGGAAGTTAAGGGTGCACCAGCTTGTTGCGGAGGTTTAGAGGTTGTCTGAAAACCAGTCTTGGGGGTTTGGAGAACAGGTCGTGTGTAAGCGGTGAAGAGGTTACCTAGTATTTTGTGGCCACAGTTGAGGATGGTCTTGAGTTTGTTGAGGCCTTCGTGGTACAGCACTGCCAGAGGGATGTCAGTGTTACTATCTCTGGTCTGTGGTCTCTTGTTACAGGTAGATCGCTGAATCTGACTGTCAACAAAGTGTTTGGGGTATCCTCTGTCAATAAATGCTCTTGCGATTTGATCACAATTCAGATCGTCTTTGGTTGAACATAATGTATTTGGCTCTGGTTGCTTGGCTGTATGTAAATTATTTTTTGCAGTAAAAAGGGTGGTAGTTGTCAAAATGATGGTATTGAAGTTGGTTGGTAGGTTTGGTGTGCACAGTAGTTTCAATTTTGCCATTTTGTAGAGTTAGCTTAACATCCAGAAAGATTGCCTGTGTGTTTGAATAGTTCCAGGTAAATTTCAGGGCATTATGGGAGTTCAGATTATGGAGAAAATCAATGTGACAGTCTTCTGTGGAAGTCCAGACCATGAATAGGTCACCAATGAATAGGGTCCAGAAGTATGGCTGTATTTGCTTGTGGTTTAGGAAATTTGGTTCTAACTGGCCCATAAATAGATTAGCACAAGAGGGGAGGGGGAGAGGGCATACAAGTGCCCATGGCTGTCCACTTAATCTGCAGGAAGTATTGGTCTTGAAATCTATAAAGTTATTGTTGGTCAGTGTGAATCTGACTACCGTATTTTTCCACATATAATGCGACCTCGCATATAGTGCGAATGGCAATTTTGAAACTCTGAAATTGGCAGGACTGGCTTTGCTTGTATTGCACCTAGTCAACATGGTTATAATGGAAGCAAGCACGTAGTCGTTGACAAACAGATGTTCTTCGCCTCAGAGGAAACTCGGCACGTTTCATGTAGCGTGTAATCCAGCAGCGCAAAGCTTTTAAAGTCACCAATGAGATTCCTTTTTCACGGGCCTTTGTTTGAAGAATGTCTGACGTCACCGGCATAGCATTGTTGCACTGTCGCCGCACAAACAATGTCAACTCATCTTCTAGTTCAGGAAATTCCTATGTTTAGCTCCCCTAAAAGCTTTGCGGGACGATTCTGCAATCATAAGTTTTTCTATACTTTTCCGCCAAAGACGCACGTTACTTTCATTGACACCAAACTTTCGGGCTGCTTCTAAATTATTAGTTTCATTAGCATGTTTTACCACTTTTCATTTTAATTCTGCATTATATGAAAAACCCATATATAGCACACACAAAACTTAATATTAGTGTAACAACCGTACATAAGATGAAGACTGACTGTTGCGATTAGAGTGCACCTGCATTCACGGAAAAACACATGCGCCTGGGCTGGACGATCTAAAAATAACTACCTCCCCTCCCAGTCAGGCACCATCACCTCCCCCTCTCAGTCAGGCACCACGGAAGCGACGTGTCAGTTGACATTACAAGCCATGACACTGCGTCGCGCAAAAACGGCATATAGGCAGACCCCGGGGTTATTTTCCCTTTGCCCACTAATATAATGCGACCCCGCATGTAATGTGAATAGTGATTTGGGACCACTGAAATCGGCAAGAAATTATCGCATTATATGCGGAAAAATACGATAGTTCTACCAAGAATGCTGTAGATGGCTTGCTGTTGAGAGGTCTTGGGTTCAGGTAGTGTTCAATTGTAGACAGTGCAGATGAATGTGGGATATTAGTGTACAGGAAACAGCATCTATTGTCACCAGGTAGATATCTTGTGGGATGGGGTCTAGGTTCTTCACCCGTTCCAGGAAGTGGCCTGTGTCCCTAATGTAAGATGGGAGCTGTCGAACCCAGGGTTGGAGGTGGGCATCTGCAAGTGCTGAGATTCTGTAGAGCTACCACATCCTGATACAATAGGGCATCATTGCTGTTTGTGGATCTTCAGCAGCAGGTAAAGGATAGGTGTGGCTGGTGTTTCTGGAGTCAGCAGTTAGGAATTGGTTTATCTATTTGCAGAATTTGGAAGTAGGGTCTTCTTGGAGATGTCGATAGGTGGGTCATTTAGCTGTTTCTGGGCTTCGGTGACATAGTCATCTTGTTGCGGATGACTGTTGTGGATTTTTAATCTTCTTGTAAAATCATGATGTCCTGGTTGTTCTTGAGGCTGTTAATAGCTCTTCTTTCTGATGGAGTGATGTTGGTGTGGTTGGGTTGGGAAGTGAATTGGCAAAGGAAAGGTCTGCTACATTTGCCTGTATGTATGGTGAGAGGGTGGAAGAGGAGGGGTGTCCCAACTGGAGGAGGTTTTAAAACTTAATTAGGGATTTGTCATCATTCTAGTAGTGGTGATATTGAAGAAATATTTGAGCCTGAGGTTGCGTGTGTACCTAAGTACATCTTTCACCATGGCAAAGTGATCAAACTGTCTAGAACGAGCAAAAGTGAGGCCGTTTAGCAGGATTCTGCCTTCTTCAGGAGTGAGGTTATGGTTGGACAGGTTCAGAATCTGAGGTTTGGGTTCTATTTTTGTCTGTTGAATTTCGGTTTGGAGGGTAGGAAATGTAGGTAGAGAGTGTCGGAAGGTTCATGATAGTTGCTAAACATGGTTTTTGGCTGAGGTTGTGGTTTTCAAGTTCATGCCAGTTGGAAGTGGTCCAGTTTTTAGTGCCTGTGTGCACAATTTGCTATGCCTTTTTAGTTTCAGGTTCCAAAGTTCAATAGCTTTTTTTGCACATGATGCCTAAAATGTAGTTTGCTTGGGGTAGTAGGGCCGAGTTGGTTAGTGTAAGTAATTTTATGTTGGAGATCAGGAAAGTGAAGTGGTAGTTTGCCATGGTGAGGTATTTTTTGTAGTAGTTCAATAAGGGAAAATGAGAATTACTTTGAAAGTTTAGTGGCTGTAACCCAGACTTGTGGTGGCATAGTAAGTAGAGGCAGTTTTGAGGTTAGGCCGTGCAGGTGTAAGCCTAAGGAGAGGCCAGCGTTCAGAAACTTGACATGATTAGTGGCTGCTCTGAATTTTTTGGAGTTGTATGATATTTTCTGGATCCAAAATTTTGTGGGCACTTGATTTGGTCACTGTTGTTTTGTGCGTTAGCATTAGCTTATTCTCTAGGTAAGATTTAAAATTATCAAAATTAAGTAACATTAACTATAGATAAATTTAACCAGAGAGAGAGAGAGAGAGATAGAGAGAGATAGAGAGAGATAGAGAGAGA
>PNEQ01109428.1:0-17037 GCA_003012365.1 Medauroidea extradentata
CTGTGGAAGAACAACCTCCAGTGCAGCGCTAGTTTCCCTCGCTGTAATAGCCTTTACTGGGTGGGGAGAGTCCGACGAGGAAGACGGCGGTCGACGCTTCGGGAGTGCATCCTGGGAGTGGAGCACGCCGCCATCTAGCCATCGCGCCCTCGCCGACAGACTACTTACGCCGAGAGGTTTCGGCTTACCACCGTGACCTACACCGCCCAGAACCTCACCCCCACCCACGACACAGTAATCCAGAGTCTTAGTATAAAGTCGTAAATAAAGATCATAATCCATATGTGTTATCAATAAGCCAAAGCACAATGACCGCGAATTACTACAGAAATGCAGAATCCTGTCAAACTTAAAAGGACACAATTTTGTTTTGAGAGAAACGCATTTGCTTGGAATGAGTAGAGGACTCAGTTTTGAAGCCGGAAGAACTGACAGGTTCAATTGTGCTGCAGTAAATTTCTCTACCATCACCACTCCTTCAAGCTACAGCTGCAGGCCCGGAAGACCAGCGACCACCACATCCCTTCCAGAAGCGCCCATCACGACTGTGAGAGCCCTGTACGCCAGCTGTCCAACTTCGCCGACCAAGAGCCACTTTCCGAGGTGTCGTCCCCTGCATAAATGACTCTCCCCACAGAAACTAGTTCTCTTCAGTTACATTCCTACCAGCCCTTCAGGCTTTTCAGGCACAGGATGTTTCAGTTTTCATTGTTGGCGTATGCCAATAAACCACGTAGCAACCTCATACTCATTTTTTCTTCACTTGCCATACCGTCCTGCTTCATTGTTGACAGGCTCATCTACAAGTAAGACACCCGTGACCTCAGCATCCTATAGGATCGCTACGAGCGATTGCTAATCGGGTCGTCGTAAGTATCCTACATCTGGGAGGAGGTGTAAGCCGTGCACCTTCCAGGTTTCCTCATTAACACCCTCTGGAGGTAGCACGACTACACTGTGCTCTTTCTGAGCGGTGTCGGGTTTTGTCTTGCCTGGGAGAGGTGAAATAGCACAGGGACGTGCTGAGGCGTAATTCTAGCGCTCCTCTACAAGTCCGCCTGCCCAGCGCCAACACTAGTTTGTGCTGGTGCCCACCAGCTCTGGTTATGGGTGCTTTGCCTACATGTGACTGTTCTACAAGTGCCTAGCGCGCGTGTGTGAAGCCCGTCATGAACTGTGGTCCGTCTGGTTCCGGACTATTACTTCGGCGATCTTCGGCTCTCGTCGGAGGTGCTTGGGTCTCCCTCCCTTCGGCCGCCTTCCCCTTCCTTCCCCTCCACCTTGTTTGCCGCGGTCGGCTTTCCGGCCCTGGCTCGTCAATCATCTCTTGGCTGCGCTCGGCGACTGGTCGTTCCCTTCTCTCTAGGCGCTCGCTCGTCGTGCCGTCGGTCGTCGTGATTATTAACGGTAAGTTTCACCTGTGTTTTATGTTGGGTCGCTCGGGACTCCAAGGTGTTTTGGTGTCTCGGTAAGTAGCAAGGCTACCCCGCGTTTCGCTTGATAATATGTTATTTTTTGTTTGTTCGTGCGGTCGGCGGCATGTCGAGTGAGTTGCCCCGTTTTTATTTTAATTTGACCGGACCTCTGTTTTCACTTTATCGTGTTCGTATTATAATTAAAACGTTTCATGTATTTCAAGCTGTGTTATGGCTCTACTGGCGTAAATCTGTATGTATTCTGTTCACAATATACTAATGTTTTGGTAAAACTGATTTTTGCTTATTTATTTATAATTGAGTCTCCCACGATCTCGGGCTTAACCCGTCATTATAACTTGTGTTGCGATACGCAGCACAAGTTCCGTCACATCACGGCTTTGCATTCCACACCACGCGATCCTACGGGATGCTAAAGATCAACCATCAGCTAGCCACACCGTTTTCTCTTCAACCGAGCCAAAGTCAGGCTATACCTAAGAGGTTAGGTAGAAAGTTGAAAGCCAGGCAGGAGTTCGGCAAGCTTGTACATACGGCACTGGAGGTTAGAGATCCTGAGACAGGGTTGTACTGGATCCAGAGGGAAGTTTCCGCCACCACACGAAGAGGCACCCCACTAACGGCCACGTCATTGTTCGACTGGCATTACAGACACTCGGTGGATCAGCTTTCCTTGGTACCCCCTCCATTTTACCAGCTCCCGTCTCAACCCAATCGTCGCCTTGTGAAGCCGCTCCAATGCAACTCCTACCCTCGACACCTTCATGCTCTCCTGTTCGGGGGATCAGCACCCCCCTTTTTGCTACTTCCCCCCATCCACCATCGGCTACACCTGCTGTAGAGTCACACCCTCTAGTGTAGCGCTAGTTTCCCTCGCTGTAAGATCTCTATGTGGTGGGGAAAGTCCGACGAGGAAGACGGTGGTCTTCGCTTCAGGAGAGTATCCTGGAGAGCACGCTGCCGCCCTGCTGTAGCGCCCTCGCCCTAAGACTACCCGATCCCCACCGGTGTCAAATTATTTTTGCTTGTGGCAGCTCTGATGATAGACACTATTATAGAACGTCTTAACAATAGATTGCAGTAAAGAGCTTATGGCATGCGCTGTTGAAAGATTGCAGCCGCATTATAAAGTTTGGGAGATGTACTTCATAATTTTTAGTACTAAAATATTATATTTTACGTGGTTTGAACTGATATATTGTAATTTGTCTTAAATTATCCTACAAAATATGTATCTAATCAAATTTTTATATTACTTTGACATAAGAAACTGTTCACATGCCCCACTGATATGAATTCATTAGATTAATAATAATAGGAAATTTGAAAAGAAATAATTATTATCACATATATTTTAACAATTTTACTTACTTCCAATGAAGCATGAGATTTCGTCCATAGAAGTAGCATCTGTCTGAAGACAGGAATGTTGTTGGGGTAATGTTGATGATTATGAAATACATATATTATGGAAAACCAAATGTCGTGTAGAAACTTGAAAATCTGGCTGTTTGTCACTATTAACTTTAGCTGAAATTATATTTAAAGTGAGAGGAATTTTATGAATCAAAAGAGTACGAACGTTCTGCCGATACGAAAACGACCCCTCATTCCCATTACTTTTGTGATACTAGTATATTAATCCAAAATGAGAGCTGATAAATTTGTCTTCCAGTATTGTTTAAATTTGTTTTACTATGGTTATATTGTTATTTCAAGACAAAAACATTACGTTGAAGATGGTTACATACTTAACTGAAATTCTGTCAAACTAATGAGTCAAAACCAGTTTTTTTTATCTTGGAGAAAAAAAAATTAGAAGACGCAGTAAAAACCCTGCAAACTAAGTGAATAACCAAATTTTATAACATTTTTAATAAAATTTGTTTTAAGTACTTTTAATAATAATGAATATTTAGTAAGCAAAAAAATCACTATCGCACAAGGAGCAAAAATATATAAGGGGATTTGGACTTTTTTGATTTAAACTCTTCAAGTTAGTTAAAAGAACAGTTACCCATTGTTTCTTCCTAAGAGCGTACATGGTTTGTTTGGAACAGCTAATTAATTTGAGCGCTTCTTTAACTGCTGGAATATGTTCAACGCAAGATTTTGCTCCCTCGCTTGTAGCCTATCTAGATCGTGTTTTTGGGTGATTCACCTTCCATACAAATAAATGTTAACCAAAAAATTACAGTCTAGCTAAATTTTTGCTACGAATCAGACACTGAGCACAAGACATCACGTGGCCGCAGGACACGGGTGCACTCCTGGAATAGTTTAAGATATGGAAAAACAAACAAATCTGCTGACTGTATGAAGCTGTATGTTATTACTATCCTACGCTAACAGAACCTCTCAGTCAGCTAAGATAACGTAACTTCGAGTGCCCGTCAGATGTCTTGGCTTGCAGAGCGAACGCATTGACCCAGTAAGCAACATATTTCATGCTATTAACAAGAACTGTTAAAGCTATTGTAGTGTGTTACTTTCAAAAACTAATTCAGCTAATTTTTAACAAGTTTCTTGCATTCATCCCCTTTTAACTTCAATAACGAAATAGTTTCTCACAGACCAATATTTTAATGTTTCATTCTGTAAACAAACGCTCATAAGGTTAGAAAACATTTCTATACAATTATGGAAGAAAATTTTTAATCTCCTGATATTTTCGTTGGCGTCCAGATTTTTAAATTTATGCACCATAAAAATGTTAATTCCTAAGTTATGATGTGATACATTTAATGATGCATAAAACAAGTACTGTATTTACTAGTGTATAGTGCACACTTTAATTCCAAAACACCTGATAAAAATTGAGGGGTGCGCACTATACACGGAAAATAGAAAAGAAATTAAGAAAAAAACCTGAACAAAGACAGAGACAGGAAGGGGGGAGGGAGAAGGCAGAGTTGTAGTTGTAAAGTGAGGGGTGTCAAGAGTGGGAGGCCGAGAATGTTCTCGTTCTCACTGCTCGGTTCCTCCATAATTACTCCTCTACTTTTCTTTTTTTCTCCTCCCCTCCCATACTCTGCTGCCACTGCAAAAAACTAAATTTTTTTTTGTTTGACATGGTAGAAACTAAAGTTCGTGGATTGTGGGCGGAAGCAATATGAGAAGCTAATTACAAGTGATCAGCTATCTTTCCATGGGGAAAGAAAGGAATATGAAAGGGCGAGACTGTTTACTTTCCAATAGGAGAGGGAAGGCACCGCAGGGTGGTGGTAGGGTCGCACAGCCCTAGCCATTCCCTGCCACATTCCTGAGCCTTTCTTTCTCCTCAGCTCTGGACAGTAAATAATAAAGGCAGGCTTGCTCTCCTGGCATGGCACGCTACATTTTAGAGGAAGGAGGGAGGGAGACTTGCTGGACGCAGCACACACACACACACACAACACACCGGGAAGAGGGGGAGGGGGGACTGTTGTGTAGATGTACACACACATACACACATGCATGAGCTGGCTGCAGGCAACAAGCGACCTTGGCAGACTATAGATAGCTGTGGTCAAGGGTGAGGCAAGCCACACCCCCCTCCCTTCAGGCTCTGTTCCATCCTCTCCCACACGTTCACTCTCTAGCCAGTGCAGTGTGGATGAATGTCGTTCTTTCTTCTCTCTTTTCTATCTTGTCAGCCACCTTTCCTTCCTCCCTCCCACTGCTTCACTGTCTCTTACTCCTATTAATTTTTTACATGCTAGCAAGACACTTAAAATCTTTACTCTGGCATTTGTTGCAAAAATCATGGTGCGCACTATACACAATGGTGCACTATGTACGAGTATGCATGGGTATGTACGGTATGTACAAAGATTTTCTTTAAAATTTTTTAAAATCAATTATAATGGTGCAAATTATGAAAAATATATATATGATCCGAAGAGCATTTTGGTACGAAAATTTTTAGATCAAAGCTAAAAAATTTAATTTTTGGATTTTTTGCAACAGCACGCACCGAGTGCTTATGGTAGTTACAGTGCAATGAAAAAAAAGAATGAATGCCCATATAACTTTGTACAGTAATCTAAACATGAGACTATCTATACTAGGGTGTATTTGCATGAGAATTGCACTGTAGTGCCCATCCAACAATTAAATTAAGAAGTAAACCCTAAATATAAATACAACAATATTATACCCGGCAGTTAACTAGTGCTTTTATCAGGAGGGGTGTGTGAGAAGAAACTGATATACTAGTGTCCGGGACAGCCGCTAGGTTCATACAATTAGTGCGTTCCGTCATACACTACATAAGGACAACATAGTAGTGTTGCTGCATTTTTTGTCTTTTGTAACTTTTTCTTAAACTTGAGTGTTAAGAAGTTATGCAGGATTTTAATGTTTGTTGAGCCAATGCAGTCAGTAGGGCTTCCTTCCTTCCTTTCTTTCTTTTTTTGTCTAGCCGAGTAGATGGATAACCCAGGTTGTTCCAGGGCAGGAAACTACGTCACTCAGCCGAGTGCGATATTTGTTTTATTATTTCCAGCCGTTTCAGATATAAGATAAAATTTTTGTAAACTGTATTGTTCACGTCCGCCCTGCCGCTATCATCTTGTAAACCTTTAGTTTTTTTTATTTTAATTAATATATTCGGGACTAAAGAGAGTTTCCGGGAATACTATGAACAGTAGCGCCCTCGCGCTAGCTTGTGAGAGTGACGGCGGCCATTGCTCATCCCAGTCTCTCAGCGACCGTCAAGGTGTAAGGACGCGGCGGAGAGGAGCTCGCGATCGGCTAGCCATGCTGCTAGCGTGGGTTGTAACTCACCACGTGGGCCGAGTTAGAGCCGCGTAAAGTTCTACTATTCAATCCAGTTTATTTTTTATCCATTTGTTCTTGTAAGGTGAAGGGTAGTGCTGTAATAGCACCGGGTTATTGTGAGGAAAGCGTGCGTTGTAGTAGTTTTTTTCTTTGTTTTCTAAAATTATAATTAATGTGGTGAGCTAAAGTAAACTTCGTGCGCGGACCGTAATGTGGGTAAATCATGGCTGTGAAGGAAACTTTCTTTCGTAATGTAATTTCTATAATGCTAGAACTGACTGCCACGTGTTAATTCAGTATCACCGCTGTAAGCTATCAGCCTCGGTCAGTAAAAGTTCGTAGTTTCACCACTAAGTTGATCTCTTCTCATTTTCACTGTCGAACCCACCCCATAACTGAGAGTAAAGAGACTTGTTCTATCGACGGCATGGTTCATGTAAGGAACACTTCATTGAGGACCTGAGCAGCGAGGTAAATGTGAGAGGAAGCTTAAGGACTGGTACCATCACAGTAGTCAAACCTCCACAAAAGATCACCGACCACCCTTAAGAAGAGGGAGGGTCCGGGGATCCTTCCCCAGGAAAATATTAAATATCGAGGCGCAAAATGGTGCTACTTACGCAGTTATTGTATCTGAATACTAAATATACCGCCAGCAGATATATTGGTATTGTTTTTTTATATTTAATGTAAAAATAAAACATATCTGTGACGTTAGAGGAAAGTGGGAAGGTTTACAACCCCTTTCTCTATCCTCTTAAACTCACACGTGATCACAATTGTCTTGCATGCACACACAGCGCACATAAACACACTAAGATAACATAAAATAATCAGAAGATTTTACAGTATTTTGTACACACACTTAAGACTATTTCAAGGGCATTGGAGCGACTGATTTTTTTAAATTTCAGATTGTTGTTGCGTGCCACAAGCATTACAGAAAAATTTCAAGTAGACTGACCATAAAAAAAAATTTAGAATATTTTTAACCAGGTTATGATAACTTTTTGGAGTTTTCTACATTCCAGGAAATATCGGAAATAAAAAAAAATTGGGCGGGATGACTTCGTAGGAAATCTCGTTAGGTATGATACTTCGGCCTAAAGCTGTTTTCGAAAGTAATAGATAAATATATTCATTAAATTGCAGTTTAAATACCTAGTGTAAAGTTGTCTTTTATAGCAGATATTTCATCAGCTGATTTTTGCTATGAAGATGTTTTATTTCTGGAATAACAGCTCGGTATTCTCTTGTCTGGACTTTTAAGTTTATGTTAAGCTCTGGTTCACTTAAATTAAACTGAAAACGCGAGTCCTCGAATGGTAGTTATTGTGTGCTGTGTTGTGCATTTGTATATAACCCGATATGCACTGTACTGATATGCTATCTATTGGCAGCCGCATGAACTCATTGCACCACGCTGAAACTACAGGACATAACAGATGGGAGAACGAATTACGTGAACAAAAGGGAGAAGGCGTTCCACTCTGCGCATACATTGGCTACCTTAGAGTTGACGTCAAGGTTAGGTAAGGGAGGGGGGGTTGACTCGGTCACGTAAGCCGGCCGAGGGTGGGTGATGTCACTACTAGCAGTCTTACAGCTGCCGCACGTCGGTTATCTGTCCACCATGCTGTACCACAGCAGCCAGTTACACATATTTAAATTAACTCATAGATCAAACACATATTTAAATCTGATAGACAGTGGATTACAAGCACAATTACAATATTACGACTATATTCATACCAACTCGGTAAAAATACTGACAGAATTATTATCATTATTTAACCCCCCCCCCCCCCACGCAAACAGACCAATCTTAATAACGTATGTTAACACGTGAAAAACAAAGATTTTAGTCATGAGATCAGGGGCGTATCCAGAAAGGATGGGGGGGGGGAGTCACAGGAGTTATGACCCCTTCCCCCAAACCCAAGGTCAAAATTTGAATTATATACCGAAGACAATAATAAAACATAGAAACTGAAATCACGCTACTGCAACGTTAAGTGTATATTTAATATTTTTAAGTATGTAAAATGCTTAAATAACACAATTTTGCTCCTTGAAAGCCCAGTTTTTCCCCGGAGGAGGACTCCCATATCCCCCAACTTTAATTTTTTGGAACGGTGACCTCCTCCAAAACAAGTCGAGATCCACCCCTGCATAAGTTACGTACAAAAATGATGTCATAAAAACCATTTTACGTCTCTTGATGAAGCTAGAAGCGCGCAATGCCATGAGATTACCTCTATGACAGTATGACCATTGTGGTCCGCACAGAAAAATAGATAGTGAAAGCGCGCAACTTGACTGAGTGGCAGGATGGAGGCAAGGTCGAGACGGTGGACTGACATTACTTCGCTGCCTACGCAGAAAGAAGATAAATGAACTTGTACATCGCAGCATTGTGGATGTGTACGTAAAGTTTACTTATGTTTAAAAATTCAAATACAATAAATTTCATACATTTATTTGCATCGTTGAAGCAATGTGTTGATTTTAAACAGAACATGGAAAACTGAATCACTAAAAAAGTCATTCTAATAAGAAAATTAAAGTCACCATTAATAATGATAAGTATGTCTCATGCATAATGTAACAAGTTATTTTATAAATTACTAAAATGACGAAGTGTATCTCTACTCTATGCAGCTCATCAGGTTTGTCCAGTAACATTTAAACAAAACATAATAAAGATATACTATACATTAATGTTATATAATGCAGCAATATTCTAATGTGGTTTTTGTTTTTAGGATTAGTGTTAAAACGTGTGATCGGATAGTAGAGCAAATATTTGATATTAAAAATACCATGTTTTACCTACACGTGACAAAATATAATAGCCCATCATCCAGGTAGCAGTCGATACCACTGGTGTGTTTTGTCCGTTGATGATGTTATATCCATCGAGCCATTTGTCCTTCAGGATTATTAAAGTTCAGTAGCCAGCATAGAGCAGCATGATCTGTTTGCAAAGTAAAGTGTCTGCCATATAAATATTGGTGGAAATGTGATATGGACTTCACCATTGCCAATAGCTCCCTGCGAGTGACACAATAGTTTCTCTCTGGTTTCTGCAGCACTTTGCTGAAATATTCTAGAGGCTTCTCTACTCCATCTTGAACCTGAGATAGCACAGCACCTATGCCTACATCACTCACATCTGTGTCCAATATAAACTCGCCTTCATTATCGGGGAAGCCCAAAACTGGAGGGGACATTAAAACTTCTTTTAATTTTTTGAAAGAGGCTTCACATTCAGGCATCCACAGAAATTTTCTTTTGGCTTCAGTAAGCTCATGTAGTGGCTTGGCAATCGTAGCAAATCCACGTACAAATCGCCGATAAAAAGCGCAGAGTCCTAGAAAGCTCCTCACCTGTGTCCTGTCTGTTGGTTGTGGTCAGTCTTTTATTGCCCTGGTTTTCTCTGGGTCAGTCTGGATTCCATCGGCTGATATCACATGCCGTTGGAAACTAACTTTCTTTTGGAACAGGTGGCACTTCTTGGGAACCAGCTTCAGATTTGCAGCAGCCACTTTCTGAAACACGGAATCTAATCTGGTAATGTGTTCTTCAAATGTTTTACCTGTGACCACGGTATCATCTAAGTAAACTTGGCAAATATCTACAGGTAGGATCTTTTTCATTAATCGTTCGAAGGTAGCAGGGGCATTGCATAGCCCAAACGGCATGACTTTAAACTGCCAAGTTCCTTTCCCTTGCACAGAGAAGGCTGTCTTCTCCCTGTCCTCTTGCGCCACCTCGCATTGCCAGTAGCCACTCTTCATGTCAAGTGTAGAGAACCATTGTGACCCTGTCAAGCTGTACAGTGTGTCATCAATCCGGGGGAGGGGGTAGCAGTTCTTTTTGGTCACATCATTCAGCCGGCGGTAATCTACGCAAAATCTTGTGGAGCCATCTTTCTTCTTAACTAGCACAACAGGTGACGACCAAGGGCTGACCGACGGCTCGATCACATCCAAGTCCTTCATTTCCTTCAAGATGCCATCCACAGTTTCTTGTGTAGCCAGAGGCAGTAGTTTGGGGGTTGCTTGATTGGCCTAGCTTCTCCTGTATCAATGTGATGTTGTGCAGCGGATGTTCTGCCAAGGTCAAGTGGTCCACATGAAAAGGTTTTCTTGTTTTTCTTCAGAAGTTCTGCAACAGACTTTTCTTGTCTCCAGTTCAGGTTTTCTCCAGTTCTAGTCAGTAGTTCCTTGAGTGGTTCTGGCATAGTCTCATTAAGGTCGCCTAACTTGATGGCTTCTTTGTCGGTTGTAGTTATTTGGGAGACTTGTTTGCACACACCTATTATGGCCCCCTCCTCAAGTTGGATTGGCCTGTTTGACAAGTTAACCATTCGAACAGGTAGATTTCCAGAACTCGGCGAAACCAATGTTCTTGCTACCACCACCTCATCAAGTAAGCTGCTTCCTCTTCTCATATGTTCGACCAGAGCTACACGCTGCACAAAATGGCCTCGACACCATGCGGGAATGACAATCTCACTGGACGCTGGCAAAACAGTTGTCTCACAACAGACCACTTGGCAGCTGGTTGGCGAGGATAGTTTGCTTCGTGGCATCATCACCAGTTCTCGGTTACCGGCCCTTAGTACTCCCGACCGAGTATCTATACAGCACTCTAACTTGCGCAACACATCCAGGCCCAATAAACATTAATCTTCTATGTCGGCTATGTACACTTCGTGCTCTATGCAGAGGTCACCCAACTTCTACTGTACCTTTTTCTTTCCCATCACTGGTGTGGTCTCGCCTGTCACTGTTGTCAGAAAGCTTTGTCTGTAATTATGGCCCCGTGGCTGCTGAGGATAAGGCTCCAAGATGTCCGGTCTGACAACAGTAATGGTTGCTCCAGTGTCTAAAACCACGCGGCATGAAACATTATCCAGACTGCCCTCCGCTAGGATCGCATCAAAATCTTCTTTCACTGAGCGTACCTGAACAAATACTGGGGCCTTATTTCCCTCAGTCACCGACCTTCGCCCCTTAAGACCGGTGCTTACATGTTTCCCGATGGCTGGCCAGATCGGGCAGCTTCATCCTGCTCTTGGTTTCTGTTTTTCTGTAGCCATCGTGGACACTGGGCTCTCAGGTGTCCGGGCTCTCCACATTCCCAACAGCTTGGTCGCCCCTGTTGTTGAGGGCGGAGTGAAATCGGAGTCAATTTGTTCTTAATTGCATTCATTGTAGTTTCCATTCTCTTCAGGATGTTCTCTAGGCTGTTGTCTCTCTCGTCGTCCGACAGTGCGACTACCCGCACAGCACGCCGAGTTGATTGACCTCTTGCAGATTCGACCTCCAGTGCTCTGGCCAGGGCATCAGTCCTAGGGGCGGCCAGGCGCACTGCTTGACGCACCTCTACATCGGCAATGGCGTCGACGAAGAAGCCGACTGCTATGATATCTCGTGACTGTTCTGGACACCCCTCGAGTGACAAATGGGTGAGTCGCACAATGTCCTGCCACAATTCTTGCAGTGGCTCCCCTGATCTCTGGGTGCGGCTCCTTAGTTGGGCAAGGTGGGCATGTCACAAGTACTTGTCTCCGAACAGCAGCCCCAGGGCTGTTACTAATGTCGAGTATTCCAGACGTTGTTGTTCTGGAAGCGACTGGAGTATACTGAGGGCAGGTCCCCTCAGCACAGCTGCACGATAGTAGGCACGTTGCAGGTCAGACCAACCATTTATGGCTGTCACAATCTCGAACTGATTTTGGTACTCTCGCTACGGAGTCTTTCCAATGCCATTTCCAATGTCCAATGCTGGCACACTACATACACGAACACGCTGTAGCCAATTTTCTTCCTGAGTGGAGATCCCACTAGAGCTTGGTTTGGACTTTGTGATCTCCTCTTCGCCAACTTCATGTATAGATTCAGCACTGATCTTGTCTTCTACGGCAACATGATGGCCACCCTCCTGACGCTGACAGAAGTCCTGCCACTCCTTTCTTAGATCACTTATTTGCTGTTCTACCTTATTGTTTACAGCCTCTATTTCCTGGTACACCATATCTTTAACATCGTTTATTTTTCTGTCCACCACTTCGTTCACTTTGTCTACCTTTTCACTTACACTGTATACAAGATTACTAACATTCTCTACTTGCTTATTTACACTATCAATTTTCTTATCCACACTATCAATTTTCTTATCAACATTTTCATTTACACTATCAATTTTCTTATTAACATTTTCATTTACACTGTGAACATTTGCATTTACTGAATTTATTTGGTAACTTAATTGGCCACTCATTCCCTCAATGAGGGCTTTTAGTGCTTCTATTTCAGCTGACATTCTTCTTGATATCATTCACTTTAAAATTGAAATTTAAACATAAAATGTATAAAGTGACTCAATTTAATTAAATAGCAATTGTGTGCAATGATTTTATTTACAGAATTAATTATTGAATTTACTTTATGCCTCTATCCCACTTCTGACACCATTGTTACAAGTTTGAGACAAACTTCATATGTGGGTAATTCCGATGAGTTCTTTTGGGATAGAGGTCTTATAATTATAAATAAAAGAGTTAAATTAAGTACTGGATTTAATAGCTCACAAAGCTACGAAATACACAAAACAGTAATCAACTAGAACTCTCACAACACAATTAGTTATGCAGACAATTACTACTGTGTCACAGACACGTTAATTAACTTTGACAATTAAGGCACAAAAAAAGTCTACCATCAATTAACTAAACAGTACAAATCACAATAAAATTCAGTCATATATCAAATCAACAGTCTTACAAGTAGTGTCAGTGTACAACCTAAATAGTCCGCCGTGGTGATGAATCGTCATGTGTTGCGCAGCACCCAGAGTGCACCATTGTCTTCACTCTCGAGGTCTTCGGTTCGACTCCCGTCGCATACCTCCTTCTTCGCTCGTCAGCCCGTCGCACCAGTCCTCTTGGTTCATCCAACACTGCCCCGAAGATAGCAACCTGCCGCCTCACAGTAGACTCTGACGTCACCAAGATGTCTTCACCAGTCTATCTCCACAACCATAGCACCTTCCTCTAGCACGACCAATAGCGAACTCTCCTCCAATGTGCCGATTCTGGGTTTTTCTACTCCTCAAAACAGTTGGGGAATAACCGCATTACAGGGGTCTAAAATTAGACATTTCATCAAGTTTCATACGAGATTCAAGTCACGTAGGCCGCTTCGCAGGGCAAAAACGCAGTTGGGACAGGTATCTATGACGTAGTTTCGGTGGGATTCCCACTATGAGACACCCGGGCTTTGAGTCATGGGCCAGCCCTCAAGGTGTTTTGACACAGGCCCCATCCAGCCCACCCTCAGAAACACAGCATGCAACAATATTACTGTATTTACTCGTGTATAGCACACACGTTTATTCCAAAACAAATGATAAAAATTCAGGGGTGCGTACTATACACGGAAAATAGAAAAAAAAAATTACGTGAAAGAAAGGTCAGTTGTCCGTTGAGTGGGGGCAACGGGAAGGGGGGTGAGGCGGCGAAGTTAAAGCCATAAATTGACAGGTGTCAAGCGTAGGAAGCAGAGAAAAAAAAAGGCAGGCGGTCGATTGATCATTTTGTTGGAGGGGGGTGGGGTGAAAGAGGCCGAAGTTATAGTCGTAAACCGACAGGTGTCAACTGTGGAAGGCAGAGAGAGAATGTTCTCACGGCCAGGTTCCTCCATCATTACTCCTCTTCCTTTTCTTTTTCTCTCCCTTTCCTCTCCTGCTATCGTTCCATGGGGAAGAAAGAAAGAAAAAGGCATCATTGTTCTCAGCTTTTTCTCCCTTCCCCATCCACCACCCGGGAAACGTGACCAGCTATCTTTTCATGGGAAAGGAAGGAAGAAAAAAAAGAGCGTCATTCTTTTTTTCCTTCCCCCACCCCCTCAAACATACCAGGAGAGATAAAAAAGGCAAGCTTGCTGCTGTCACGGCATGTTATCTTAAGGCTTGGGGGAAGAGGGGGGACATGCTGGAAGCGCCAGCACAGCAGAGCAGCAAGGCACACACGCGCGAGGAGGTGAGGGCTGGCAGACAGCAAGCGACCTTGGAAGAGAGACAAACCACCCCACCCCTCCTGGCTCGCCACCACCCTCTCTGCCATCACACTCTTAACCAGTGTGAATGTTATCTTTCCTCTCTCTTTTAAATGTTGCCAGCTACAGTTCCTTTCTCCCCCCTCCTTCTTCCTTGACCCTTCCATCATAGCGTCCCTCGTGCTGTTTCACCGCTCGCTCGGCTCATCCTCCCGTGTTTTTTTTTTCCACATACTAGCGAGGCACTAAAAATTTTTTTCCCTTTAACTTGTTGCAAAAATCGTGGTGTGCACTATACACGAGGGCGCACTATACACGAGTATATACTGTATACTGTAGCATAACATTAATTTTGATATAAATAAATGTGGCAGTAAAAGAATTGCGGTTTATTATACAACCAGACATACAGGTACTGTGAAGTGTCCAGTCACTTCCCCATTCCTTATTTAAATGTGTATAATTTTTTTCTATTTCAATTTAAATCTTTACTTACAGGCTGTGTGCCTTACTTAGTATTGATTGAGGACTAAAGAGAACAAATTTAAAATAAACGTGAGAAAGACAAATGTTGTAAGGTTTATGAGGAAGAAAGATAGGAATACTGACAGGAAGAGCAGGAGATAGAGGAAGCCTCAGAAAAGTACTTAAAGATACTGTTCCACTGGGAGTTAGTGGTGCAATGAAGGAAGCTATGTATATTACAATGGTATGGCCGATCTAAGAGTATGCAGCAGAAAAATGTGACCCATACGTAGCACTGTAGGTACAGGAGCCGGAGGTGATGCAAAGATTGACACTGAGATGGGTGAAGACAAGGTCA
This sequence comes from Medauroidea extradentata, assembly GCA_003012365.1. Taxonomy (NCBI): domain Eukaryota; kingdom Metazoa; phylum Arthropoda; class Insecta; order Phasmatodea; family Phasmatidae; genus Medauroidea; species Medauroidea extradentata. Next base: position 15,087 of record PNEQ01109428.1, read on the forward strand.
GACATGTGAGAACAAAGGGAACTTATGGTGGCCAGTGATGTTGAAGGAGTGATATGATTAAATTAACATACTTGTTACATTTACTAAAAATTAAATATTTCTCCTAACCAATTCAAAAAATGTTCTACAATTCTGTTAAGTAAATTTTTCTTTCAATTTGTTTTAGGTTATATTCACTGTTTGGTTGCTGAATAATTTGGAAGTGCTCGTTTTCCTCTTCGTACTGTTTCCGTAAGAAAATTCTAACTTTCAAATTAGCTTGCAAACAGTTATCATAAATTACATCTTAGACATAAGTAATGTAATGTATTATTACTTGTAATACTTTTCATCCAATACTTAGGAGCTGCGGTGGCTAAATGGTCAGACCTGTCGCCTCCCACCATGGTGATCCCGGGTAGATTCCCAGATTTTCAGATGTGGGGATGGTGTTGGACGATGCCGCTAGTTAGCGGGTTTTCTCGAGGATCTTCATTTCCCCCACCCATTCGTTCTAGTGCTTATCCATGCTCATCTCATATCACCCCCCACCAGCACTGAAGACCGTGATGTTGAGCGCTGACCAAATTCTCTTCACTCACTTCATCCAATACTTGGTTCAGGAGATAAAAAAAATGTGGGTGTTGTATTTACATGAGGATTTTTTATGTTGTGGCCAACAGCATGAAGCCCATGGCCAAGAGCACCAATAACATTCTGGGTGGACTCAGCTCAAAGGAAACCTGACTGAAAGGTTCAAATTGTTAAATAAGCAGTAGGAGGTTACTCTTCTCGATTGAGGCTGATGAACCTTTAGGAGGTGGTTAAAGCCTTGGCACAAATAAGTAGGAGATGGTAGGAGTGGTCATTAAGGATATCATAAATTATAGTGAAGACTCCTTAAATTTGAAGACCTGTTGTGATTAAATATTTAGCTAATATGAAAGCAATTGTGTAAATCTTTGGTAATATAATGAAAGGAAAAGAAACCAGAAGCTGAAGATCTAAAGCGAGATTCACAACCACACTTAATGTACGTACGAACACACGCATGTACATTAAGTATAAGAGATTGGATTCACAATAATATTTAATCTATACATGTACGGAAATTGTTTACGTCACAACAAAGTGCCGGTACAGATAATCGTAATTTATTTTCATTTTTCGAAGCAACTTAAATAATTTAGGACCACGAGATAAATTATTTCTCGATATAAATTAATATTTAATTGAGTGATGTTTGCACATGCTACATTCACAACCAGAACTTATCGTACAGAGTAGAAAATTTATCAACTCTATTACGTACGTACGCACGCATGCTATGAGAGAATGTGAATGATAGCATGCACACTTGGTGTTTCTACTTTTACACGTATGTACGTGTGTACCCTAAGTGGTGGTTGTGACTCCAACTTTATTGACACAACCGTAAAAACAGTTGTTTCCTATCCCCTCTACTGAGGTACTGCTATAAAACGTGATCCATTTCTGCCACCCTCACCCCATATGGACATGATGGGGGTCTGACTATTTGTAAACGAAATAAATGGCTAGGTATGATACTGTCACGAAGCGTTTTTGTTGTTTTGTCCTTTTTGTTTTCATTTCCTTTTTTGTTAGGATCCGTGTGTTAACTTTAGCTTTTTTCTTAAGTAATAGGGACTTTGAGGGCTGTTGATAACTTGAAGGAGTATAGTAGATGATCCGAGCATCTAAATTTAGATATGGCTCAGTGCCGCGCAGTGTTTTTTTGTTCCCGTCACGTTCGTTTCCAGCGAAGGCGGGTTAGCAAACATGTGTTCGCTTCACGGTAATTCGCTCATAACAACAGCTGTAGAAATGCGCAGTCAGTAAACATGTGTTGCGCGCTGCGAATGTGTTTCTCCCCGGGTTAGCGCACATAGGAACGTCTGAAATGTGCTGTGTTCGTAGGGCAATGCTCGTTTAGCATGACGTGATCCGGCCA
>PNEQ01109429.1:0-17039 GCA_003012365.1 Medauroidea extradentata
TATATATATATATATATATATATATATATATATATATATATATATATATATATAATTATATGATATAATGTGTAAACTTCAAATACTCACTTTTTTAAACTAAATGGTAGTATATGTGTAAACTGTAAAATTGTATTTTATTTGGGGAGTTATTTCCTTAACTGAGGTAATAAAGGTGTTGAAAAACTACGCAATGTACATAAATAAATTAATATTATAAATTGTATAATTAATTCTTTATTTATAAATTGCAAAATGTTATTATCAAAGCAGAAATATGCACTTAATTAAGCTAAATGGTAATAAATGTGTAATTTCCTTTTACTTGAGGAGTTGAAATATTTTTCCTTAATTAAGAAACTAAGCTGGTGAAGAAAACTTATTAATTTCATAGATAATGTTTATAAATTGTAAAATGTTATTATCTAAATTATAAATGTATATAAACCGAGTAAGTATGCTGTAAGACACTAACTTTATTTAATGAACTGTAATGAAAAAAAAACTGGCATTTGGAAATTTGGTAGTATTCTTGGAAGAAATTGTTCCGAGCATGTACTTAATAGAATTAATTGTTTTGCAAAGGATTCTAAGAAACTATTCACATTTCCAAGAGCGTAACTAACCTCGACTGTGTTAAGGAATTTCGCACAATTTTAAGACACAACCCAAACTTACTTTAGTGTCTGGGGTGGAAGATTCCCAATGATGGTTTACAAAATCTAATTCTCTACAACATTCTCTGACCACCTGTTGGACACAGATTAACTGTACTGGAACACGACGATAATTATTTGACTGAAGTTTTCATATTATCTTCAGAGCCAAAAAATTTTTGTAGGCAAGCATGTAACTTTTGCTGTACACAGACAAGCGAACGCTTCGGTACTTTGTCATCAGTTATACAACAATTGTCAAAAAATATTGAAATTTTGAAATTGTGCAACAATCACAGGTAAACTGGTAGCATTTATAGAACAAACAGTGGGCGAAGCGAATAAAAGTGGTGGTTTGACATGCCTGACTTTATGTACGTTAATTTTAAAACTTTTAAAGATGAATTTTTAGAAGTACGTAAAATTATTGGATTTTGTATATTATGATCCTGCAATGCTCGAGTCCGTGGATGGAGACTTGAAAATTACTCTTTGCGACGAAATATTTACCTTCATAACTTCTGCCAGACTCAAAGCTGAAAAACACGAAAGTATTGTATTAAAATAGAAATTGATAGTCTACTAGGTTCTCGGTAAATCCTACGAGGTGATATGCTTGCGGACTGTGCTGGGAGCTCCAATGGAGGGTAGCAGTGGTATATTAGCATATTTAGACGAGTACAGTTTGTGTTCAGCCGGTTGTGTAAATTTCGTGTTAATATTGTTAGAGATTATTGGTTAACGTCTAGGTATAAAATTATTTGTGATAATAGCTGGTGATCCAAATCGGATACAGCACATTTGCATGCATATTTATGGTAATTCTAAAGAAATACAACCTCTTTGTCTAAATGTACTTAAATTTTCAACACATTTGCGAAATACCAATTTGGAATATAATGCATTTTTAACGGACATGTTAACATCACCCACTTGGAAATAATACATTACAGGTTAATTTGGGTAGCAGGTACTGAATGTTCGGGTGTTAGACTGAAGCTACGACGCTGGCAAATTGTTATCTCGACTTTAATAATGACTAAAGTTAAAAATACGCTAGAGGATATGTACCCTTTTATTTTTCCAACAAAGAATTTGACAGTTTGGTCATGGTAACTATGAACAGCGAAAGTATATCGCTCTTGCCTCTGATAGTAGGCTACCCTTTCAAACCGATGTTTAGTCAACGAGGAAATAATTTTTTCAAACGTTCCAACATTGTTTACCTCATGAACATGGACGTAGACAGTTGTCATCTGGTAGTTTGTGACGAAAATTACAACTTGATCGAAGTTGAAGCTGGCTACATTTTCATGAATTTGGATCCGAATTCTTTGCTGTTCGGTTTTCTGCTAGAGTTAGCTGTCACGAATATCGTCCGCAGTTCCTAGCGTACCACTAATACGGACGATGTTTATGTGAACTTGTCTGAATGTACCACTGAAGAGACGAACACAATTATGTCCACATCTAAAAACGTAATAAAATCGAAGGTTTATTCGCAGCTATGAAGTAAGCATGGTGATTTTGCGAAACTTAAATTCTGAATACTTGAAACCTAAATTAAATGGCCATGTGGAAATACATCACATTGTGGACATTTATGGCTTTAGGTAAATTGTTCCCACTCAATGTAATTCTGTGATAAGGAGAGCAATTCTTCTGAATAGGTATAAGCTGTACAGGGATGTTAGTGGAATATATGATATTGTTTTTAATAATCTACAACCGTTGTAGATTATATTTTGACAAAAATGAGCACGTCTTTAATCCATCAACAATCGGGGCCAGTTTCGAAACAAGATTGTTTAAAAAGAAAACTTATGTATGTGTTGGAATATTACATGTTTTAATACATATTTTTAATGCTCATCATATTGCTTATTTGCGTATTGTCTACACTGTCTCGAAAAGTAACAAATATTACTAATTTCTAATGGTAATTGCAATATAAGAATGAATTCGGATGCCGACTCTAATCAGGATGTTGAAATTAGGTATGGAAGGAAAATGAGAAAGCATCGGAAGTCGGAAGTAATCTAGATTCTGATAAGGAGCCATGTGTATGTAAATATATACGAGTGCTATTATTGTTATTGATTTGGATAAAAACGCTTATAAATGAGAACAGCATTCCTTATTTTGATGCAAGTGATTTTATTGTAAAGTTAAAAAAATATATATTACTATATATTTTTATGGAGCACAGCTAATGACTTGCACACAAAATCTTTTCTGCACGATTTCCTGGTGTAACTACTATTGCTGATGTAACAACGTGTTACGTAAATAAATGTAAACAAGTTAACACTATTCGTGCTAAGCGAACCGACTTTATTGCACTTACAGGGCCAAGCTTTCTAATTGACGATAATCGCAGCAACTTGCTTGCAAGTTGTTACGACCACGGCATAAATGTCACGGGCTAATATGTGAAATCAACTGGGAAAGCTAAAGTAACTATAGCCTATCAAATAATTTTAAATTACATTAATAAACTTGTTGGTTTGTGGTTTCGTAAAATATAGTATCATATTTTAACGTATGAATGAGGAATTCTGAAAGTGTAAATGCTTACAGACTTGCTGGAAGGTAAGGAAAATATCGAAGAACAATTACCACCAGGGCCCTTAATCGTCAGTAATTCACTATATAATTAATACAACACATATCTAGTTGATTTTGTACCTAGATACTTTATGGCAAAGTGCTACAAGTTTTCACAGTTTTAACGGAACCAACGATATCACTTTGATATTGCGCAAGTTAGTAAATGGCAAGGGAATTAAGTACGAATTTCGTATACATTCAAGACAAACAATTTTCAGAAGTTTCAAAACTTTTATCAAAAATATTTGGCAAGTGATATTTTTTCATTGTTTGGAACAAAAAATAAAGAAGTCAAACTACTGATAAAAGTGTGCTTGTTTAACAGTAAAAAAGATTTTGAAAAATGGGCGAAAGCGATATACGAGTTAATTATGATTTAAATCAGTTTGAAACTCTAACACAACGAGCAAATAAGGTTTGAAATGCATACAAAGCTGTAAACTAATGTGAATCTTAATTTTTACTTTTTACCAGTAACTGTCGACAGATCACAGTAAAAACTTAATAATTTACGTAGTGCCGAATATTATTTCAATTGTATATCCGCGAGTTCTTATAATGTTTTGTATAAAGCCATTAATACGCTGACTCTTATTCGCAACATATCTAACATGTGTCCAATGTTTGTAATCAACAGTTCGAAAATTCAAGAATACGAAACAAACCCTTTGCTACATGTTCTGTCTACTCTAGAACATGACACCCAAAAGAATTACATTAATTAAACACAGTTTATAACAATTAAAAATTCCTTTACCCTGAAACATAATTGCCTCTTTTTCCAAGAATAATCTGGTCTAATAAATACGAACTATTTCAATTTTAATATATCCTATCCTAATTAAAATATACGTGACAAAAGTCTATTGCAAATGGGCTGATAAATTAAAAAGGGGCTTTTAAAAGAACAGCCGAGTGTCAAGCCGTGTTGATACGATGTTTTAATAGTGACATGAAAAAATTACATTTGATTTCACAAACAACAGGTCAACATATTTGCTCATATCGGCCGATGAGCAAGTATAGTTTGTCTAAGCCTGATAATAACTGGCTGTTGGGCCAAGTGATACTAAAACTGTGGTGATTTGAATATTAACAATTAACATTTTGTAATTTATTCCGGTTAAAAATTATATGTGGCAAGATAATTGGTGTTGAATGTTGTTGCTGGAGTTGCCGCCGACACAATATGCATACGCGATTCAAACTAATCAGAATGTAAAGGCGGATCATTACTAATAAACCATATAGGTTTACGCCAACTCATTACAACACCAATATCACCTTTACCTGGTAATCGTACACCTAATCCCTCACATAAACGTTTAATAGTATTCAAACAAAGCATCAAAACTCTTCAAAAACAATTACGTCAAAACAGTTCTTCAAATCAGCAAAGCCAAATTTACCAATATCAGGGTAAAATAAGTCTAGAACAACTAGATTTACCAACAGAAGATGGCCCCCACAGAAACAATTGCTTCGTCTTATGGTTCCAGCCATTCAAAACCCAATCGTTATGCCACTGAACAACATCGTTATACTAACACATTCTAGTTAAACAAAATTTCTGGATACCATTAGTACTCTGCAAATTAACATACGCATAACAACATTCCTAAATAGATTTACGTGACGCATAATTAGCAACAACAAAATGATCCCGCACAGAGCAACGTCTGTACCTTCTTGTCTTACTAGTGTTTACTGCATGGGCAGCAGGGTCTTCTGGATGTGTGTGTCTCTTCTGGTATGGTTGGCAACTGGCTGGCGTCTCTGAACTGTAGCATACAAGCAGCAGAGCAGAAGTGATATATTTTATAGGTAATGGTTACGATGATCTATTTATGGAATATGTATTAATGATTAATAATGCTGCTTGCTGTAATGATGTTCTTCGTCGTATGAGAGCTTGCAATACGTGGAATTATTTGTCTGTTGCTGGTGATTATGGATACGTAGACATGAACATATTACTTATTTTGGTATGTATCAGAGAAGAGTATTCACATAAAATGGTAATTTACCTGTTTTTGGCCAAATTAACCGAGGACGCAAGAGTTTAAACAGGTATACCTGGTTGCAGGCTTCCACCTAACAACCAGAACGAAGAATAGCCCATGCACCAAAAGCATGACTGATGAGGAACACACAGAAGAGGATTCATATTATAGGCTTGGTTTGTCTAACAGTGAATTTTATAAATCAATAATACTCCACCTAAGAAAGAAAAAAAATTGTGAGAACTGTGACAATTGTGGTTTTGAGTTACGTATAATTGGTGTTGAATGTCGTTGCTGTTTTGATTTTAATCGTAAATTGGAAGTAGTTAATTGTAAACGTAAAGACGTTCATATCTGTAACATTTGTATTACTTGAACTGTAAGGTAGAATACTTTTTATTAAAATTTGTTCGTCCCAGCGCTGCTCTTCGTCGCATTGAACGTGTTCCAAGCTGTATTCAATGCCAGCAAGCGTCCTCCGTAGACACTAATACTACTGATGAAGTGGGAGTTTAGATTTACCGTATTCTGCAAACAGGATGTGTGATAACGATACATCCCCCTTTGTGGATGTGGCGCGTCTGGTTGGTCGCTCTGATAAACATGAGTGCAAGCATCCAACACAGCAAAATGGAGCATTAGTTCTCTGTGGTCTGTCGAAGGAGGTGGTTCGTGATTTAATACTGAGCCTGTTTGCTATAATTCGGTATTGTTTGGTAGGAGGAGAAGGGGGTGTTTAAACAAAACAAATGAAAATGACGCTACAAAACAGTTTCACAATTTTCTATATCTCTGCACCAATTTTGTGACAGGGAATTTTTGTATGACGTGTGCACTAAATATGTAAAACATTAATAACAGTGACACTAGTAAATAAGGCATGGAAAAATTAAAAATAATGACAGATATAGACAACTGAAACAGACGTAGGTGAGGGGACAAAAATTGTAAGACATAAGTACCAATATATGTGTGTCAGTGACATTGAACATAATAACGCAAATATATAGGAAATTTTAGTGTCAGGAAAACAAGACCTGAGCTCTGGAAATGTGAATGGCATTTAAATATGTGAAATAATTATAAATGCACAGATGTATAGAAAACTGTGGCAGGGAAATATAAAATTATAAGACTCGTGCACTAGATATTAGATCCGGGGGCTAGTGGCTGGTAGCTGAGGAGCTAGAGAGCCGCATCCGCCATATTGGATGACGTCACTGCCGCCATCTTGTTTCCAGTCGCCATCTTAGATTACGTCAATTTCAAAATTTTCTACAATTAAAAAAAATCTAAAAAGAATTTTTGGATCCATCTGCAATCTTGGAAAAATCCCCCCCCCCTTTTTCCCACCAAATTTCAACAGTCATTTGTTAATATGTTCTGCAGGTCGCCATATCTATTTTTTTTAAATTCCCTGCCAATTTTCAACAGTCTTTTGTTTCCAGAGCCTAAGGCACACCATATATTTTTTTAATTCCCACCAAATATTCAACTTAGTCGATAACCACTCGTTCGATTAATCATTTGTATTGAGTTTTAGGATTGACCACCCGGTATGCTACTGTCAGTAGCCATAATTGTTTCCTGTTTACTCACTTGATTCGACTCCACCAGTATACATATGTGTTTAAGGGCTAATAGTGCATGCTGTTATTATATGGACTCTCACACCTATCACCAATATAATTTTTTATGCATACTTCCAGGCAGGCAAAATAGACAAATCTTGACAAGTATTATACACAGAGCTGTATCATCAACATCAATCATAATTATTACAATTTTAAAAAACTTTTATAGTAATTAATTACATTGTAATAGTGTACTATGTAAATATTTACTGAGTGTAGAAGGACTGGTGCATCTAATGCTCTTTAAGAAATAGTTATGGCAGGCATATGAAATTATTTCTACCAACACACTTATTGTTAAAAACTAATTTTATTTTAAAACACGTATAAAATAACATTAATACACAAAGTCTCGGGGATATCAGATCGCAGGTCTACGCGACTCTTCTGCTGATTGCTTCGTTCTGGTACAGTTTATCAGAATGTCTCATATTCTCGTACACATACGACTGACATATTTGATGTAGCAGAACAAACTTCCAGAAATTTCTATTTCACTTTCACTTGCAGACACGTCATTTGTTGTTGCCTCCTCCATCTTAACTGGTAATTAAGAATTTGACCATCAGACACGATCTGTGGATGGACAAGTCATGAAAAGCTCTTGATGTACATTAAATGTGAATTGCCTTCTTCATTGGTAATGACGAGAAGATCAATTTGTGTTGGCTTCTCATTATTGGTCACTCGCTTAGGAATCACTTGCATTCACTGACATATATATATATATATATATATATATATATATATATATATATATATGTGTGTGTGTGTGTGTGTGTGTGTGTGTGTGTGTGTGTGTGTGTGTGTGTAATACCCCTACAAAAAATTTGCTGGTGAGAAATTAATATATTGCAAAAATTTTTCTCTATACACAGGACACAGAGGAGAAGCAACACCTTCTGTAAGGCTGTAAGGCATTGAATATGTGTAGATGTTATTGAATTTGTGTTATGTTGAAGTCCATCACATTTATTCACAACATACACTCGTGTCTCAACCTCTGTTTCATTTCGTCCAGAGTCAGTGGTAGTGACAAAAATGTTTTGCATAAATGAACAGGGCAGTTATCACCTTCACACGCGAAACAGGTTATAACATTGCTGGACGTCTGTGGTGAGAAGCGGTTAAATGTTACACAAAAGTGGTTGCCATCTCTACACATTTCAGAATTGGTTCTGTTCAGAATTTCTTCACGCCACTCTTCACTTTCAAATTGAATTTCATAAATTACACACTGTTTGCTGGTGACCACACAGGCATAGTTATCAGCGCTGGGATCGAACATGGGGTGGGCTATAGCTTCCTCCTTGGCAGGGTCAGGTAGTAGTACTAGTAGTAGTATTTAGGGGCTACTGGTGCAGGGTTTAAGGGTGAGGAAGTGAGGCGGCGTGACCGCCATCTTGTTTTCGGCCGCCATCTTGTTTCTGGTCGCCATCTTGTTTCTGGTCGCCATCATGTTTCTGGTCGCCATCTTGTTACCTGTCGCCATCTTGTTTCCTGTCGCCATATTGTTTCCGGCCAACATTTTGGATTACATCACTTTCAAAATTTTCAAAAATTTCCAAAAATTCTAAAATAAAATTCTAAAAATAATTTTTAAACCATACGCCATGTTGGAATAACTATCTCTCACCCCCAACAAATTTCAACATTCATTTGTTTTAGCTTGGAACCCAAAATATTTAATTTCTTAAATTCCCACCAATTTTCAGCATTCATTTGTTTACATGTTCTGAAGGTCGCTATATTTTATTTTTAAAATTCCCCCTTGCAAAAACAATCTACTATTACATTTAATTCTGGGAATGACCACCAGAGGTTTGAGTCACTATTTTATTTCCTATTTACTCACTTGATTCTACTCCACACGTATACATATACGTTTAAGGGCGATGTGTAATGTACCATAGGCAGGACTCTTGCCCCTATCACCAATATTATTATTTTTTATGCATGCCTACAGGCAGCGAGATTAACAAGTCTTGACAAGCATTTAATATCAGCACCACATCACCACCATCAATCATAATGATTTCAGTATTAAAAACCTTTTATAGTATAATGTAATTGTGTTCTATGTTACACTGATTAAGTGCACAAGGACTGTTGCATCTTATGCTCTTTAAGAAAAGTTATGATAAGTGAATAATGTCTCTCAACACACACAATTTTAAGGTTCAAAAAATAATTTATTAGTTAAATTATACAGTAAAGTAATAATACTTCGTGAAGGCTCTGGATTTCGGCTCGCAGTTCTACGCTGCTCTTCTGCGGATGCCTTCATTCTGGGAAGCTTCTGTACTGGAAGGGTCAACACATCTCTCATATAAGGTACCTGTTGTTGCCCTCACCTTTTACCCGGGCTTGGGACCGGCAACACTACTGTTCCAAAGTAGTGCAGGCAGGTTTACAATGCTGAAACTTACAAACCATTATTTACAGAGCACAAACACAAAACAGAAATACCAATGCAGAAATTTACAACCCACCAAGGAACAACAAACATAAACACAAAATATATACAACACCACGAAAATATATACAAAATCAACAACTATATACAATGAACAATATTTACAAGTTACCATTGTAACCATAGGAAAGTGTGTAGATACCGTCCTCACAGATGGCTCGTTTGTCGTCTTCCCAAGACTGGGCCAGTTTGTTGGTACACTCGGTGTACACAATGTGCTGGTGTGAGCGGATGCTACGTATGACTGCACGTTTCCTGCTCTGCTCCATTAAAATGGACTTGTAGTCATCGGACGTTAGTTTATTTTTTACGACACACTTTTGCACACCCTTATCTCGCTTGGAGACTTTGCCACCACATCTGTAGGTATACATTTTAGCATGCAACACTACAAATTCAGTCATATCCTCCCCACAACACTCGTCTTTGAATTATCCCACCACCTTTTTATTGATGAGGGAGTAGCATTGGTGAGTAGGAGGGTACGTGCTGGTGTCAAACTCGGACATGAAGGTAGGTTCGCTGCCAAGTCGCTATAAAAATCTTCTGCCTGGATCTGGTAGATGAAAGAGTCAGTGTCCATGTAGGCTAGCTGTAGTCTGTCACCATAACGAACCTGCATCACATCGTAGTGGAACCTATACATGAGTGTCTTGGAAAGTTCAAGGACTGCGAAACCGGCATAAATAGGGTTGTCAAACATTATTGCCTCCTTCTCCATCTTCATCAAAGATAGTTTTTCTGAGTAAATTGTGCGACACTTAAAGGTGGGCCTAGCAATTAGTTTCTTCACTCTCGCTTCCTTACACACCATTTCCATTACTTGATATTTCTTTTTATTTTCCATTAATTTGCCGAAGGTCGCGTTGTTCATCAATTTATAAAAGTCCTTCTCGAAATCAGTTTTAGCAGCTGTACGTTTCTCCATGTTGAGGTCGATGTAGGGCTTCAACCATGCCTCTTGCACGAATTGCAGGACTCTGTGGACTTTTGTTACCCTGAGTCCATGCTCCATCGCCTGCTTCAGGTTGTGGTAGTGCACAATGTAGTGTTCCTTATTCTCCAGTGTGGTCATCAACTTTGTTTTCTTTGATCCGGGAGGACACTCATTCACAGGGAGGAAAGGCAGGTCTCTATGATCACTGTGTAGTTCCTCAGGATACTCCACATCCACCTCCAGAATACACCCGATATTGCCATCATAAGGCATGGTCAACACATCAACATCGCCGACAACCCAATGAAAGTCACTTTTAGGAAGGGGAAGCGACATTACCCAACCGTAAAGGTTGTTGGCATCCACATACTGGAGAAAGACCTATGGTTGGAGCGGATTGTATGTCAATGGCTCATACTTGTTCGCCTCACAATGCCTCTTCACACATTTAGTCGGTTATGAGTTCCAGTTCGACTTTGGTTTTCTTCAACATAGCGTCGAACGAAAAGCCCGGCGCACTGATGTAGCGGACGCAGTCCAAGCCGTATGTCTTGAGGCACAATGACCTAAAGTTCTCGAAAACAGAGAGGAGAAGCTCATCTGTCTTGAGGTATACATCATTGTATTCCCCAAGAGTCTGGCAGTTGAACTTTGACCACACCTTCTGTGCATGCACGTAGTCTGTGTCAGTAATGTTAGAGTCTGTCAGCAGGTTATAAAAGTCTTCTTTGACAGGTAGCTGAGGCTCATCAAGTTTTTCCCAATCAGTTATATAATCATAGGGAAACACTCCCTTTCTGGTGACAAGCTCAAAGTCATCCGTGGCAAAGAACTTGCTTGTGTTCTGAAACTCTGACGTGGGGAGGTTCTCGACGAGGGTGGCAAGACTAGAAGACATAAATCTGAAAGTGTCTATGAACTTTTGTGTGAATCTTTCACCCAGAGACTTTGTGAATGTGTTGAGTTTTTTTTCTGTGTGGGGTATTATGAAGATATCATTGTCATCATAGGCCAACTGCTTGATGATAAAGTGCTCATCATAGGATAAATTGTGGAACAGTACAAGTAACCTCTTTGGGTGACGACGAAGTTTGTTGCACTCGTTACATGAAGGTCCCGGATACTTTGCTGTGAAGTGACAGTGGTCGTGAACTTGGTGGTTCATCTTTGTGAAGGACTCATTACAATAGCAGCATTCCTCACCAGATAAATGATACAGCAATTCCAGGTTGGTCAGAGGTTTCATGGGCTCACTAACATCATAAATATCTTTCACCTTCTTCCCAATATCCACAATGGTCTCCATGAAATGTTTGTCGGCATTTTCTCCTCTGTATAGTATGGGTTCTGTAGGCAGACTTGCAGTTTTCGTGGCAGGAATAACATCATTGTCATTTGCACATATATTGAGTAACTGTAGGGTACATGGTGGTGGTAGGCGTAGGTGTAAGATTTCTCCCGGTCTGGCTGGCAGGTACCGACAGGTTCAAGCATGGCTTCAAAGTCACCATACACGGCAATAGGAAGCTTGTCTGCATTATGGTGATTCTTGAATTTCATGGTTGGTCGCCGTCCATTTTTCTCAGTTGCAGGCATCTCCACACGAACTGGAACATGAGATTTTCAGTACTTTATATGCTCTTCTAGACGTTGCTCACATGCAAGACCAGATATACAAAGCCGTTCATCATAAGTCTTAAAACAGCGCTTACAGACCAAGATTTTATGACCATGAGTAGTTAACTGTGAACGAACAAGGCGAGAAAAGTTTGCTATGTACATGTAATACTTGTTTTCTTCATTGGAAATGAGGAGCAGGACGAATTGTTAAGCCATTTCTTCATCGCATACACGTACAGGCACTATTTTGTCATCATTATTTAGTGTATACACATTAACACTTACATCTGGATTATTCTTCTCAAACAGGTTAATTTGGTGCACAGGGGTCGGGTATTCTAGACCATTAAAATTAAACTTATGCTCCATGTCACGGTACCTCTGGTTGACTCTCTGAGGATAATTTTCTTTAACAAAGCGAGCAAGGACTGACCACTTAAAGCATTCGTTGTCATCCATGTTAATCGGGTTTGTTATGGACTTGCTGTTTTTGATACTGGTCGGTAAATCAATATAACTGGAGGAAAACAGTGGGTCAAGCTTGTAGGTATGGAGCTGAAGGTGTTTTACCGCAGTTAGAGTCCAACCACTTCCCTTCTCCCTGTACTCTTCCTCCTCACATATCTTTTCCAAACTAGCTGACACAGCTTCCTCGACATCGTACACGTAAAGTGGCACATTCTTTGTTTTGAAAGCCCTCTTGTCAGTCTCATCTTCATGTGGCTCCGGCTTTCCATAGTCACACTCGAGGAACAAGTTGAATTTAACGGGTCCATTCTCCCGGATCTCTTGCTGTAATTTTTCAATAATAGAGTTCTTGATATTGTTCAGGTAACTGCAGATATCCTTGGAATGACCTGAAGCGTTCTCGGTGATGTACGTTTTCATGGTTCCTCTAAATGCTCTCTCCCTCATCTGAAAAGTACCATCTGATGACGTCCCAGCCCCAACTACTGCTCTTGACTGGGCTGGCCGAGTAGAGTGTCCAACACAACGTCTCTTTGGTGGTGGAACAGGTCCGTTGCACTTAGTGGCATGGGTGCGCAAGTTGTCTTGTCTATTGAAATCCTTTACACACTTAGTGCAGGTGAAGGTCTTACTGTCTGGGGCGAATTTGCAGCTTGCCTCATGACGACGTGCATGACGTGTGTAAGCAAACACAGCATTGCAGAACTTGCAGTGCGAAGTTGCAGGCTGAACAACCTTACCGGAACCAGATCGGAGATGACGCTCCATATTGTCCTTGCGAGGATTGAAGACTCCACACTTCTGGCACACCTGGAGTTCTTCCCTGTAAGGGTTGAGGTGGCAATTGCGCTCATGGCGCAAACCATTGTAGCGAACAGTGAACACCTTGCCACAGAATCCACACTGAAGCGACGAAGGAGGGACAATGGCTGAAGCAGCAACACTCTCCATATCGAATTTAAAAAACTAAGAAATAAAGGCAAAGATTGGAGAGAAATAACTATGACCTATGCAAACAATTAAGCTAAATATGATAGAATTTAACAATGAAGACTAGCAACTAATAGACAAAAAATGAAGACACTAGCAACGAAGGAGTAACTGTAAAAATACTGAAGAATAAACCTAACTATTAACCTAACTATTAAAAATCTCGACGAAATATAAATCTAACTATAACTTTACTGAAGAACAAACATAACTATAAAAATTATTGATATAATAACTATGAAACTAACAGTAAATATTGAAGTAATAACTATAACCTAACTAAAAACCTAACTAAATATCTCGAAGACTAATGCTAAAATAACTTACTAAATCACTCCCAGAGCTGCAAAGCACTCGATGATCAATCAACAAACGATGAACAAAGACTGAGGAAACCAGGCCTCCCAACACCTTTTATGTGCTTGTGGTGGAGGGGGTGGGTGAGTGGTGGTGGTTAAACAGCCCACTCCATACAGTAGACCGGGGCAAAACGGCTACTGGGGCAAAACGGCCACTTAGTCCATATTCTTTGTTCTACTGTTGACACTGCTGCGCGCATCAGCTGTCTGACCTTGAGCGTGAAGAGGACGGTCTGCCGAAGCTTTTTCACCTGCTAGCGGCCAGTGCCTGACGTTCGGTTTGCTGGAGTGCATGTTTGTAACAGGTTACTGTTTTTCCACGTAATTTCTACAATGAATAGCTAAGAGAGTGGTAAGTTTTTACAAGTCAATAATATTTGTTTCTCATTGTTCTTTGTCTGAAGGATCTTTGTTACATATTGGTTGTCATGTATAGAATAAGGAAAAAAATACAGCTGGTCTCAATAATTTAGTCTCGTATTTCAGAACACGGTGTTTTGGAATCACTGCACATAAGTGGCCATTTTACCCCGGAGTGACCATTTTACCCCGGCTAGGGATATTTTTTATCTGAAGTTTATTCGAAATAATTGGTTTAATTAACATGACACATACAGCTTTATTTTACTTTTTTTTTCATAAGATCACCAATCGGTAATCAATATTCATATACAAACACGAGAAAGCAATGTGTGAACTATAGGCCTACGAGAAGTTTGAGTGAACAATACAGCCGAGATATTCAACATAGGTGCTGGTGAAGTTGGAACAGCGGTAGAATGCTGTTGTGGGACGTATGACTACGCTGAGAAAACCACCTGTAAATATTAATTTGCCATAATCTTTTTAAATACAATAAAAGTAGGCTAATTTCGTCACATTAAAGGAATACTCAAATTGTTTTGATGGCGTAAGTCACTAATTAAAATTTGGTATGTATGTAGAAAGGTAAATTAAACCGCTTCCAAAAATTTGATTTCGTTTCATACTTTTGGAAATTTTTGTTTAATGATACTGCACTAAGCAGTTAATAAACAATCTCATAAAGCATGTGAAATTGAGACTGTATAATGCTGTACAGAGAAAATATGTCTTTAAAAAATTACCTTTTGTAATTACCATTATTCTGTTTAAATAAGGTACTGTATTTGTTTACAGAATCATGGTTCGAAAGTATGTAAGGACGACAGACAGGTGGAGTGAAGAGTCCTTGCAAGGGGCAATAAAAGCTGTTAAGGAAGACAATGTTCCTGTTAAGACAGCGGCTGTTCGTTTTAATGTTCCAAGAACAACTCTACGCCGTTATTTGACTGAAAGTGTCTCCAGACCAGGTTTGAAGTCTTTAGGAAGGAATACAGTCCTAGGTACATATGAATTGGCTTTAGTTGAACACATGCACAGTTTGGAGAAATGGGGTTTGGTATGACTCCTAGAGAAGTGAGAGAGATTGCGTTTGACTTTTGTAAAGAAAATGGGATACCAAATAATTTCGATAGCGAAAACAAATTAGCTGGAGAAGATTGGTTTTCTGGATTCCGTAAAAGGCACCCAGACATAACGTTAAGAAAACCAACTGGTCTCTCTTTGGCCAGGGCAAACTCCATGACCAGAGCCGCAATCAAACCTTATTTTCAACGACTTAATAGTGCGTTAAACCTCACAGGAGCCAACAGAGATGTTTCTCGTGTTTACAATTGTGACGAATCTGGTCTATCCATGGTGCCAGGAACTAAATTAGTTGTTGGAAAAACTGGAAGACGAGTGTCCTACCAAATACAGAGTTCAGAAAGGGGGGTAACAACTATTGTGCCATGTTCCTCTGCTAGTGGACATTATATCCCATCGTTTATCATTTTTAAAGGGAAAAGACTACCTGACAAGATAAAGACTGGGTTTTCCCATGGGACATTTGTAACTGTTACTAAGACTGGGTACATGGACAAGGAAACTTTCCTTACGTGGATGAAGCACTTCCAGTAACATCGTCCAAACAATAAAGAGCCTGCACTTCTGGTCGTAGATGGCCATGGATCGCATTGCAAATCCAGCAAACACTTGAGTATGCTGTCAAACACAAGATTGAAATGGTGTGTCTTCCTCCACTAACTACCCACTGGACACAGCCATTAGACAGAACATTTTTCAAGCCACTCAAGAGTTTTTACAGAGAAAACTGCAGAAAATTTATGAGAACTCATCCTGGTAGAGCTCTAACAAGAGATGATTTTGCAATAATGTTTACTCCGACATATCTACAAGAAGCAACAATGCACAACGCCATCACTGGATTTAGAATCACAGGGATCTGTCCTTATGATGAAAACGTGTTTCCCGAAGAAAGTTTTGCTCCATGTGAAGTAAACAG
This sequence comes from Medauroidea extradentata, assembly GCA_003012365.1. Taxonomy (NCBI): domain Eukaryota; kingdom Metazoa; phylum Arthropoda; class Insecta; order Phasmatodea; family Phasmatidae; genus Medauroidea; species Medauroidea extradentata. Next base: position 16,119 of record PNEQ01109429.1, read on the forward strand.
CAGTGAGGCCCGAACAAATGAACATTTCGATACATCAGGCGACACCACTGCACATCAAGACATGAATGACCAAGAAAATCCAGATGACCCAACTACTCCTCAACAATTTAGTGAGGTTGAAGAAATGGAAACACATGGCAGTGGTAATGATGTACAAAACCACGGAGTAACTTTAACTGATGATTCTCATAAAGATGTTGCAGAAAACACTGAACTCGGTTCACTGATTTCCGTTCAAAATTCACAAGGGCTTGTTACAAACACAAATGAGTCATCGGCAAAAAAACTGTGACCGAATAACTGATGGCAACAAATCATTGAAAACGTTTGGAGACTTGATGCCTTTACCAAGAAAGGTAAATTCAACCACAAAACGGAAGCCAAAAACAACAGTAGCGCGTCGATTAACCAGCCCAGAAAATATCAAACTAGTTAAGCAAACTGAGTGGTTAACAAAGAAGAGAGAACAGTTGAAAAAGGCAAAGTCATGTGCCATGCGAGGGAAAAACATGATAGGCTCTAAAAAAAAACAGGGCAATAAGGCAACTGTGACTATGCGAGGGAAAAGTAAACAGATACCATCAGTTCGCCCCTCACATTCCGTGGCAACATTACACGGACCCTCTACAAGCGGAGTTATTACAATAAGCAAACGAAAGAAGAGCCTGCAGGACCAGAGCAACTGTGGAAAATGTGACGGAAACTTCTACGACGATGAAGAAGTGTCGTGTATCTGTAAAATTGTATATGTATTGTAGTGTAAGTACTGGGCAACACGACTTAGAGCTTATGTAAATGCACGAGGTTGAGCGGACGTAAGTACCGCTGGATAGCATACAAGTTGTTTGTTAAGTGGTCCCTCTATGTCAACTGTACGGGATAGACCGTTAAGCTAATGTGTAAAAAGTGTACACTGCGATC
>PNEQ01109430.1:0-12683 GCA_003012365.1 Medauroidea extradentata
CAGAATCAGAGATGTTAGAACTGGTATACTATAGAAACACGTGCTTTAGAACAGTCGTATAATAGAAACACACATCTAAGAACTGTCATACTTTAGAAACACATAATATAGAACTGGCATTGCTTAGAACATTCTGTCATCTGTGTTTCTGTGGTATGTGTTTCTACCGTGTGTGTTTCTAACATCAGACAGCACCCCGCAGGATAACTGTATTTTTATGACCTCATGTTTAGTCTTCATATAAATCAAACATCCAGTATATCCAAACTACCGTACTTTACGTATTTCAAAGGCAAAATTTAATTCATTTTGTTTTGTAACTACAATTTAATAATAATGTTAATTGAACACTCATTGAACATCGTAACGCACACATGAACATCGTAACGCACACATGTGCAACCACTGGTAAAATAACAACAAAGGTGTGGTTGTTTCTATGTGGCAAAACATATACGCTACCTGCGTATGGACTGAGAGAAATCCTCGCATGAATGGCGAAGTTTGTCACCCGTAGGTTTTTACTCGAACTGCTAAACTTCTTTATATGCTTCAATGTTCTTTGAAATACGTACGCGTATTTGAAACATGTCTCGTTGCTCCTAAGAATGGATAAAAACGGGTTTTTATGCCTTACCCATGTGCTCAAATACCAACATGATTTGTGCAACATAAATACGGGGACTTTCATTAGGCACTAATCATACTTTTTCGTAGTTAAATAAAAATAATATACAGGATATCGGATAGTTCGCGGATATGGACTGATGCACCATATGAATAAGTGACAAAACTAAACAGAAAATATAGTTTGTTAAAAAGTTGCCAGACCGTTAGGTAGGTCCAACATACAAGTGAGCAGTAATGTAGTAAGTTGTTCGCATATGTAAACAAAGGGCCTTGGTCCTACTTTTTACCGACAAGTGTATTCATCTTCTGGTCGCAGATTCATGTGGTGTATTACGTATGTGCAAATTACCTTAACCTTTACTTCTAATTTGCTGTTTTTTTTTTCGGATGTTAAATGAAACATTAATCGCAGACTTTAGAGTCTCGGGACTTTATCCCAAACAGTATTTTCTATATAGTAGATTCACTTTGCACACTTCGTATCCACGAATTACCTGACATTTTGTATACTGCATGTCAGTTTAATGCTCTTTACATAAAGGCAGTAGCTATCATAATTGACTCACTTATCAGTGCTGTCCATATCGCTTCCCTTACTATCTCCTTCCCTCCTCCTCCGGAGACCAAAGAGCATTGCGCGGAAACTTCTTTTACGAAGGCGTGGTAGATAAATAAGCGTGAGTTCTACAACCGAGATCTACATTTTTGAAAGCCTAAATAGAAAAACTACGAAACAACTATTCTTGATGATTATATTCGCGAATTTTATTAGCAAACATTTATCCAGAATTATGAATTTGCTAAGCATGATATATTGTGCCGCAATTAAATGTAAGAGATCTCGGCGTCGGAGATTGTTCTTCACATATACGTTACACGAGTAATATTTTTGCTCAGAAAGTTGGCAAAAACTATTATCTGGGATTGTTGTTTTTTGATTTTTGCAAGTTGACTTACTTCGCGTAAGCTGCAATTGTGAACTTATGCTTTTAGCGCCGAACGCCTTCTCGCCATGTTGCCGACTACTATCCGTGGACCAGCTCTCAGCAGCACCTTGCTGACTGATATAAGCGGTTCGAAACATAAAGTCAGCACTCACAATAGCCCTTATAAACTTCTATTTTCAGCAAGTTCGTATCTTTCCTCAGCCAGACTTGAAAAGAGGCGGAGCTTCAGCCAGGTGTGGGATACAATTCCTATCTCCATGGATACCGCAACCGAACATAACCTTCATACAGGCGTATGGCTTCACATGTCCAGGAGGAGATGTACGTCGAGAAAATTGATTATTTGTTTGGAATTTGCTCCTTTTTCAGGTAAACATTAATCTTATGTATTTGCGTATATCTTAACCATGAAATTTAAACTAACATGTTTTACCCTTGCGTGCAAATCTATGAATGCGCAACATTTTTGCTTTCTGCAATTACCAACTAACAAATCAGCATGTTTGTAAACAAGCTTTGTTTCCCATAGTATTTTCCCTGCGGTGTGACGTCAGGGGGCGTGTACTTCAAGTCGTCCATTTGTATATTTCCGCGCGTAACGGCTAATGACGGGAAATATCTAACCTCTCAGGACACGTCACTTGATGTATGCGCGTGTAAGATAAGCTGTGCAGACAGTAGGAATATATAAAGTTTGATACAAAATAGTTAATTAAGTATATAAAACACAATTATGTCGATTTCTGTCGCTTTATTTTTCAGTATTATTGTATTTAAATAGGAAAATTCATGGAACTATATTGCGTAATTTCGCTGCCAACCATACAAATAGTAAGGCAACTAAGAGTTAATGTAGAATTATATGCGATAACGCCTAGTAGTATTTTTCAGAGGTTCAATTTTGAGCGTTCTCTTTATTCCGAACGACCTATAAGCATTTCTCGTCCTAAATAACACAGACGCATAAGCAATTTAGACAGTAGACGTTCTTGTCTATGTATATACCGTCGCCCGAAAATATAGTTTAGAAAACCTAACTTTCGAAACAAGGTGTGGACAAAGTGTTCATTTACACCACAATGCGGAACTGCTATTTTGGAAACTTGCGTTTCGACAATGAGAAATGGCGGATAGCGAGGATTTACAAGATATAATTATTTGAAACTTTTTTTTGTTTATGAACAATATTAGACATATAAGAAAAATTAAGAAATTATATTAATTTGTTTTTTAAGTATCATAATTATTCATTGACATACTTAAAATTTACTTACGTAATGATTGTATTTCTCATCAGTTTCGTTTACAAAAATAACTCTATGTTTATGTCGGTCCATATCACTATTTAACTCGTCATTTCTGAAACACCAGTTCTGTTGTTTATCTCGTACAAAACGAATTGCAAACTCAGCATTTTCTCAAAAATTCTTAACATTCATTGTTAGGCTACTGATGTTCTATGATTTGCAATTGTGTGAATGTACAATTTCTGGTCGAATCATAATAATTGTTCTTTGTTTTATATTGTATTGTAGATAAGTTACATGCTCTGTGTGTTTAATAATATGGCATTGCAAAGCACGTATGTATGCTGAGTGTGTTTGCGAATGTACTGTGTAAGACTTTGTAAATTATGTGTGTACACTAGACAAATTTGACGAGTTCTACAGGATGTCACGTAAGTCAGGAAAATACTAAGTAACAACATGTGTTCGAAATGTCTACCAACTTCTTCCCCCGAACAAGATTAACTGGATACTTTCCTCTTTGCTCAAACCCATCTTTTATTGGCCAGTCTGCAACAAACAAACAAAAATCCTTTTCCCCGTGTGTTCCTGACTTATTGGACATACTATATAGCCCCACAACTTTGTCGTAATTGGGGCACAAAACAATGATAACGAAGCGGTAACTTTAAGGGCGCGGTCTACCGCAATTTTCATCATCATTATTTTGTTTTGTATTTGTACCAGATAATTATTTTCTTATTTTAGACACAAAATGTGACTAAATTTGGCTCTTATGAAATGTTTTTATCTCTCAATAGTTTTCGCGTAATGGCTTGTTAAAGTCATATTTTGCATGTTTCCGTTTTAAGGACTACACTAAAACCAACTGACATACGAAACTCAAAAAAATCACAGTGGATAAAGACATCGCAGGCTACAATGACATGCTCATAAAATTAAAGAATAAAAATTATTTGTATTTAAAAAAAAAATATTGACTTTTTTTTTAAATTTTTATTTTCAGTTTCAGCATTTTTTCTTTAATTCAAATAATTTTTATTATTTAATTTCATGAGCATGTCATTGTAGCCTGCAATGTCTTTATCCACTGTGATTTTTTTTTTCTTTAGTTTCGTATGTCAGTTGGTTTTAGTGTAGTCCTTTAAAAACGGAAATATGCAAAATATGATTTTAACAAGCCATTACGCGAAAACTATGAGAGATAAAAAAATTTCGTAAGAGCCAAATTTAATCACATCTTGTGTCTAAAATAAGAAAAAAATATCTGGTACAAATACAAAATAAAAAAAAAATGGTGATGAAAATTGCGGTAGACCGCTCCCTTAATGCTGTTTGCGCCGCACTCGAACATCAGTTTGTCAAGGCCATCGTTTCAGAAGCTGTACTTATGTGTGACGATATAAACGTGGCGAATGTGTGTATAAAACACGCGGCAGGCAGTTGCAGCTGGCCTAGGTGAGATCTTCGTGGTCGTGTTTCATCCACAACCTCTGAGGATGTGTGCGTATTTGTAGAGGCGGGGCAGGAGCTCAAAGGAAGATGCTTGACGGTCAACAACTGTAGTGTACACTAGTACACACGGCCAGCTGCCACTGTTGCCAAACATAGCCTCACTACCGCTGCCTCTGCCCTACTGTAACCGGCAGACGTCTGAGCGCGTGGTAGTAATGGCAGGTAATGGTATATGGGATGTTTGGTAATTATACGTACAAACGAGAGGGATGTGTCGAGGACGATGAAACAAGCAAATAATGCTAATATTCAGACGTAAAAAAATGTAGGTAGTGCCACTGATATTTAGTGACAAATATATTTCGATGAGTTATGTGCACACCTGTAACTTTGATTAGTAGTCCGTGATGATATATTTGCAACGATTCCACCAGCAAATCACAGACTCGTGGTGTCTCAGTAACATTGTTCTGGTTGGCTCAGTCATATAAGCGACGTCTCTACACGCGGCCAATAACCACGACGTAGAACTACACCAGACACTGGAAGAAAAAAGTGTTGCAACAATATTTTATCGGTAGAGCCACGATTTTATGGCGAAAAGAATTTTGCAACATTTGGTTTCAATGCGTCATGTGCACACCTGCAGCTCTACTACATCGTCTGTGGTTGGATGATTTTACTCTCACTGGCCTTGGCAAATTATAGACGTACAGACTCACAATAATCTTATACTGATTGGTGCAGTAAATTAAGAAACGTGTCTGAACATAGACACGCTGCCAATAACCTTGAAACAAAACTGCCGATGTGCACGTGAGTCACTGAAACAAAGTGGGGCAAAAATCTTTTCGCGACTAAATCGTGGCCCTATTTATCGGAAATTAGGACTCTCTATTCATAAAACATTAGATTATTTTCCTAACTTGTTGGTGTCGTACTTGGGGCAATGTTGTAAGTACAGACTAAGCGAAATACTCCCCTGCCATCTAAGTGCGTTGGGCCCGTAACTTTTCATAATTTTTATATTTGTACCAAACACTGTTCAATTGTTACACATAAAATATGTCATTTCCTCAAATAAAAAATTAGGCCCCAAAGTTTTTTGCATAATCACCCATCAAAGTCACAAAATGGCCATTGCGGTGTGGCCAAATTAAAAAAAAAGTTATTAACTAATAAATTCAAAATTACAGGAACTGAAAGTCAGTGTATCAATGCATTTCATGACATGTTTGACATAAGTTAGTTTTAGAAATTTCAGTAGTAGTCTAAAGTCAAAGTTATGCAAAAATGTACTCATTTTCATCAATTTTTAAAAAATACTAAATGTATCCTTTTGTGTTTACAATTGTGTCTTGAGGTAACTCATGTAGTTTATTGTCAGTATTAATTATCTTGTTTCTGAAAGTTAATTTTTTTTTTTTTTTTTTTTTTGGCTACGCCGCAACTGGCGTTTTGTGACTTTGATAGGTGATTATGCTAAAACTATGGGACATATTTTTTTTTATTTGGGGAGATGACCTGTTATCTGATGTGTAAAAGTTGAACAGTGCTTGGCACAAATATATAAAATGATGAATTTGTACTGGTCCAACGTCCTCAACACTGGCTTCTGTCATCCTAGCTCGCTCACTCGCACGACCTGTGTTGTTTGTCTTCCTCTGTCGCAGCAGCTTGTCACTTAGCACCGTGGTCACATTCCTGCATAGCGCTGCTGTATTTACTGCGTATATAACCTCTTAACTGCACTCGTCCAGCTGCTTTACAACTTCATGCTAACAAGCGACAGGCACAGACGCGCACATTTCAAATTATCTTTCAAAGTTTTCCTATCGTAGCGTTTTTTTACACTGTCGGTTTATTAAATATAATATCTTAATTTCGTTAGCTATGACCATACAGTAAATACTTTTTTTTTCCCGTGCGTTACTCCTAAAATAGAAGTACTATCGTAGGTATTATAATTATGTTATAACAGAACAGTTTGGTTGACATTCATCTGTATATTGTGACTGCTACATTGTAAAAGAAGCGCAGTAATTTCTTCCTTCGACAGTGAAATGGTAGTTGTTGGATGTCCGACAGCTTGTCTCAGTTGTTCTCGCTCGTGGCCGATGTACCAAGGGTCTAGGGTTCTATTCCCAGGCAGGGAAGTGTACAGTAGGTTCCAAGACTGGGTACAGTGTTGTCAATTCATCGCAGCATACTGTGGAATACAGTAGCGAACAACAGCGGTATATTCCTCGTATAGTCGCGCTTCACGTGTTTTCTCTCAGGTATAAAACCAGACTTAGATCATGATCACGGGTTGTTTTTCTCAGTTGAATATTTTCTACAAAGAAATAAGTTCAGCAAATTATGTTATATTTAAAATTAATAAAACCCATTTTTAATCACTTAAAATCAATGTTATTTCTTTTTCTAATAATAATTGTAATAATAACAGTAATACTAATAATAAAGGTTTCGTCACCAACATAAACAATGTCGGCAAGTTGAATTTTCAGAAAGTACATTGATGCCACATTTGTTTTGTGGGTGTAACTCTGGTAGTAATGTGGTCGTGACGCTGACAGCGATTATTCCAAGTGATGACAGTTGGGTGAAGGAGTCTGTCTTCTTCACGACACCGGGCGTGGGACACAAACCCACGACTTCCTCGTTGGCATGCAGGCGCTGGAGTATGGCTGGTTGCATCCAGATGGCCCACGTCGTAGTACCTCGGTACTTGGACCATGTTGCCACATTGTGCACAAGCCATGTTGCCACGTTGTGCACAAGCCATGTTGCCACGCTGTACACAGATCATGTTGCCACGTCGTACACAGGCCATGTTGCTACGTCGTGCACAGGCCATGTTGCCACGTTGTGCACAAGCCATGTTGCCATGCTTTACATAGGCCATGTTGCCATGCGGTACACAGGCCATGTTGCCTCGTTGTGCACAAGTAAATGTTGCCATGCGGTACACAAGCCATGTTGCCACATTGTGCACAAGCCAATGTTGCCACGCTGTGCACAAGCCAATGTTGCCACGCTGTGCACAAGCCAATGTTGCCACGCTGTGCACAAGCCAATGTTGCCACACTGTGCACAAGCCAATGTTGCCACGCTGTACACAGGTCATGTTGCCACACTGTACACAGGTCATGTTGCCACATCGTGCACAAGCCAATGTTGCCACGCTGTACACAAGCCAATGTTGCCATGCTGTGCACAAGCCAATGTTGCCACTTTGTACACAGGTCAAGTTGCCATGTTGTGCACAAGCCAATGTTGCCACGCTGTGCACAAACCAATGTTGACACACTGTGCACAAGCCAATGTTGCCATGCTGTACACATGTCATGTTGACACGCGGTACACAGGCAATGTTGCCACATCGTACACAGGCCATGTAGCCACGTGGTACACAATAGGCCTACACACATTAAATTTACTACCAAACTACCCAGAACACAAAAATAATAATAATACATATTTCTGGCTAGGTAAATGTTGACATTGCATTTTTAAAATTTTTCGATAACTGGAATTCTTAGGCCTGAAGGAGCTAGGTAAATCTCGGATACCATGTACGGTATTTTCAGTTACCAGAATGAAAAGATTTATCGTAGTTGTTGGGTCTTGATGAATCTGGCAACACAACTGGAAGTCTTCTTCCGCCAGGTTATGTCACTTCCGCCGTCTCGCCCGGAAACATAGTGTCGAGGACAAAGAACATCGCTCTGCAGATAGGTCTATTTTTTTTTTTTTTGTAGGCGGAGATGCGAGACACGTGTACACACAGACAGAGGTTGTTTTGCAATTGGAAGTGTATTTGTTTAGGAATTAGTAATTTAGCATTAATATATAGCAATACTGTCCAGTATTTCGTATTTAGCATGGTACGAAGTATACTAAAAAGTAAACAACTACCTAGCCTATGTATAATTTCTCACGTAGTGTCCAGCATTAAGTTGGCGTGCGTTAATTTAGTAATTAGTAATTTAGATTCTTTTTAGTGCAGTTATGTGTACTGTACAGGAGCGGATTGAGCTCTGGGTCCTAAGGGAGGGGGCATGCCTTGAGAAGTATAAATATTTATACCCAAAGCAAAAAACAGGGTGTCCGGGGGTCCGCAACTGAAAAAAAAATTACATTTTGAGGAGCAAAATTGTGCTTTTTGAGAAGTTTGTGAACCAGGAAGCTGACTATACCGCTTTAAGAAATTATAACATTTTACAGAACAAATTAGGTATTAAAATTAAAAACCTCTGTACTGATGTAAAATTATTAGGTACATTTAATCTTCTGCTTCCACGTGTGTGTATAATTGTGTTGGCTCTTGAAACCTGGCAATAATTTGTCGCAGTGTACGAAGGTCGTATGAGAAGATAGTGTCACGAGTCTGTGTTGGAACATATGAAAAGTGTGCATATTTGCCTTGTAAGCAGAGTTAGAAGGAACTGGCTTAGCTGAAGTCAGATGGTGTTATGGTTGTGTTGAACTGAGATGTGCACGAGAATGTCCGGGCCCTGTATCAGTATTGCTTCTGCTTCACGAACAGGTGATATATTCACAGTTCCGTACCACTCTTTCCAGTATCAACATCAGACTTCTTTGTAAAATATCTATTTTGTTAATATAGGTCACTTAGCCTCCCCCTGTGCTCTAAATAACCTGTACCTTACACAAACATAGCCCAAACTACCCCGACGTAACCTTCCTTAAGGGGGAGTATTAGACAATTTTGTTGTGTTTTCAAATTTTGGGCCATAACATTAATTCAAATTGTATTTTCAAAATTTTCTCTTCGACAAAGCATACGATACAGTCTTGGTAAACTGTTTGACATAAATAATAATAGAATCTTTCATTAATTTGTCATTTAGAATCTTCGCAAGAGAATTATTGGTTAAAGTTCAAGAATTCTCTTGCAATGATTCTGCATGGCATGTTAATAAAAAATTCCACTATTGTTTATATTCAAGCAGTTTACCAATAATATAACCTATGATTTGTCAAAAAGAAAATTTTTATAATACAATTTGAATAAATGTTGTGACTAGGAAACTGAAAATACAATAAAATTATCCAACACTTCCCCTTAAACTAACGTAAAATACTTAACTTACCCTCCGCTAGCATACTAACCAAAAGTACCCTAAACCATCATTACATAATCTACGCTAACCTACTCTTTAAGTTAAACTGTTCCTACCTAATCTAACGCAACCTAACATACTCGTATACAAACTACCCCATCTTAGTTTAAACTTGCATAGTCATTTAGTTATTTATTTATTTTAACACGAACAAAATTCAGCACTATGGCCATTTTACAATGTGTCGTGCATATTGTAGACTACATGCAGTTATAAAGACACAATGGTTAGAACAAACAATTAGACGCATAAAAATTTACGTCCTAAATTATAAAAGTGACTACTAAAGAAGATTAAACTAAGTCTGTTTCATAAAAAAAATTGAAGAGTTTATTTACAAATAGTAAGAAATGTTACATATGCTGAATTACTCTCCTTTCATTTTAATATAATAATTTTTTGTTTGGTTTTGTATTTTTCGTCAAATACTCTTAATGATCCTTTTTTTTTTTTTTTTTTTAAGTTGGTGGGTAACTCGTTCCAGACACGACTGGCCTTATAGTTGAACTAGCTGTCCCCCGCGGCTTTGCTCGCGAGTATTATTCGTAACTGATAATATCTACTTTAATTTAAAAACCTCTTTGTACACAAGATTGGTACTCCAGTCATCAAGTGTTAGAATGTCCAAGCGGATAGTTGAACTAATTCTGCAGCAGGATAAGTAGCTACAGCTGTCCACGCGAAAAGCAGTCTTAAGTTTGTCCCTGCCACTAACAGCGACTTCGCCTGGGACGTATTTATAGTCACATCAATGTTGACGTTGTGAGGTAATTACAAGACTCTTTGTTGTATGAGGATAATCGAATGAGAAACATCTGTTTACCCTGTGCACAACCATTGGTGATGGTGCCCTCAAATATATATCTTCAAAATATTCACTTTAACTTTATTGCCATTACAAAGTTTCAGAGGGTAAAGGTTTCGCGGAAACGTATTTGGTGCCCCAAACCTGAGATTAGTGAGGTGATATATCGTCGGTTTACTGCCAAAAAAGACAAAGTCAAAATGAGATAAAATTATAAAAATGCTAGGAATATGTATATGTTGTTCACGAACAACTGCCCAAGTTTAAAGTCTATTCGTCGTTTCGTACTGTTGTGTCACAGTATAGTGACATACCAAATTTTTGTTAATATGTACAATTTAATAGTGTTTTTAAACGAAATAGCATTTATGACTTAATCACTTTTGGCAGTATACCGACGATATGTCAGCTGATATTGTAAAGGAACCTAAGTGGAAAGCGAACTGCAATTTTACCCCTTTTAAAGACTACATGTAAATTGCACTAATTCGATCTGCTTTATAGTTTTTGTGTGTCAGAATTGAACGTTCGCACGCAGTTTTTAACGGAATTCGAGCCCAGAACCTCCGAGAATTTAGACCTGAGTAACAAACAACTACGTCACGTAACGTCGAAATAATTCATGAAAATAAAATTTATTAAAAAATAAATAAAATATCTGTGTCCTGGGCTCATAGAGATTGTACAAAAGAGTGGAACTCCTGTATAGGTTATTTCTCGCTGCTCGTTCCTGCTTTTCGGATCGTCTGCCTTGAATATTGACCAACTTAGTTTTATTCTTAATAATCACGTTTCTTATAAAGAAAAAAATTACATACATATATTTTTTTAAATATTTACGTAAGCATCACTATGACGCGAACAACACCTCAATATCGCTACTGTTTAGATAGATATCGTGGGTTGATGGAAAACCAATTTTTGTGCTTTTTCACCCTTTTGGGTGTCGAATTTCGAAATATTTTAAATTTACATCTTAGACATTTGTATAAGTATCCAACTTAAGTGTAAATCACATCGCTAGCCCGTTCAGTCGAATCAAAATCGATCATTCACTAAAAAAACACATATCACCCCTGCACAGTATTGAGAAACGAATTTCGAAAAATCTGAAAACAGTTTTGCGATAATTTCTGTAATCATCATCCTGAAGCAAAAATTAATTGTATATCTCGACGGGTTTGATAGATATCGAGGATTTATCTAAAACACGTTCAAGGTCTTTTCACCACTTAGGAGAGTAAATTTCGAAAAACCCTTTAATCACGTTTTAGAATATTTTATTGGTATCTCGTGGACGTAAAAAACACAACATTAGCCCGCTGGGTTCAAGATATATCGACGATTAATTGAAAACACTTTTCACCACTTTTCACCCCTTCTCACGTCCTTAGGTGGCGAATTTCAAAAATTCCTGAAATTACTTTTTAGGTATTTGAGTAAGCTTCAATCCTAAACAAAAATCACGTTGCTATATAAAAAACTATGGGATCGATATATATCGAATGTGAGTCGAAAATTCATATTACCCCTTTTTTAAACAGTTTAGCGCCGAATTCAGAAAATATATTTTAAATGGTACTTGGGATATTTACAAAAGCACCAATTTAAAGTAAAGAGCACTTCGATATCTCGGTTTATTCGATAGATATGGAAGGATAATCGAAAACACATTTCACGTATTTTCACCCCTTTAAATAAATAATTTCGAAACATCTTTGAGTCCTGTCATAGGCATTTGTAAAAGACCCCAATTAAAGTTAAAATCACGACTATAGCCAATTGTGTTTCAAAGATATAGACGATTCATTAAAAACACATTTTGCCCCTTTTTACTGCCTGGGAGTCGAATTTTAAAAAAACCTAAAACTGCTTTTTGGGTATTTATGTAAGCAATATTTTAAAGTGAATATCAACTGTCTATCCCGAAGGGTTCGATAGATATCGATAGTTGTTTGGAAACACATTTAAGGTCTTTTCAGCCCCTTAAATACTGAACTTGGATAGATCCTTAATTTGGCTAATATGCATTTTTACGAGTGTCCTATTAAAGTAAAAATCACGATGATTGGCCTTCGGGTTCGAGCCCTATCGACGTTTCTTCGGAAACACATTTCACCCCTTTTCACCCCCTTAGAGGTCGAATTTCGAAAAATCCCTTCTTAGTGCTCGCCTACGACCTGAAGGGAACCCCCACAAAAAATTTCATGATTCTAGGTCCAGTGGTTTGGGCTGCAGTTTGATATGTCAGTCAGTCAGCTTTCATTTTTATATATAGAGATGATCGCTTAAAAGCTGTACTAACTCAGTTTAATTTAAGCAAACCTCATCCGACCCAACATCATCTAACCCCACCTCAGCTAACCCCACCTCATCTAACCCCACCTCAGCTAACCCCACCTCATCTAACCCCACCTCATCTAACCACACCTCTCTTAACCCCACCTCT
>PNEQ01109431.1:0-12684 GCA_003012365.1 Medauroidea extradentata
AACGACCATTAAAAAATGTGGCGGTGGTGTTATGCGATTTCTGTTATCACTCTGGGTACCATGTGAATATGAGCGAGGAGCCACGCACCATTTTCTGCTATACCCACAACTCAGAATCTGCCATAAATATTTTTATGCCCATGGGTATAGCAGAAGGTAACAGGAATTTAGGCATCGTGTGAGGCCGGCTTAAACAACACAGGCACCGCAAATGCTATATCAAATTTATATTAACCTTGCAAGTGTAAAGATAACTGTAGGCCTGCGCACTTGACGATGAATTTTCATTATACATAGGCTACATTTGCGATATTCATAATTCCAAAACCAATTTAATAAATAGGCCTACATGAATAAATCAAATAGTTAACGTAACCCGCTGTGTTTATGTACAGCATCAAATAATCACAAGTGCCAATGCTAACTAGTAACTGTACGAAACGAACTGAAAATGAAACCCATGCATAATACAAAACAACGATATAAGCCTATCGCTGACATTGTAGCATAATCCCACCGTTGTTCATGCTAAATTGTTACAGATTGTTACTGTTCACCGTTCACTCTAACCTTAATTCTGAAGTAAATAAATAATATCATATCATTGCACCTCGCTGGCTTATAATTGGCTCAATTGGTGCAGCGTGCCGACATACTATTTCCAACCGACAAAACTGTTTACAGGTAGTATAATAAAAAATATATAAAAAATATGTACTACATACAAAAATTACTGCGTGAAAATTTTGTACAGGTTATCGACATACGAAAGCGAAACTTATAAAAAAACATGGCCTTTTTACTCATGTCATGTAACAGTAGCAGATGCATTTCATGTACCTGATCGCTCTGTACACCCGAATTCAACGCACGTAACCATTTTCATTCAAATCTGTTCATTCTACAGCATCAATACCACACAAGGCGCTTACGAAAACTTTACTCTATCTACTCGTTGCTATGTGTTGGTCAACAATAACATATTGTTCGCGCAAAACTGGCATATATACGCCGACTTCAAGCAAGCCCCAACATACCATCTCCTGTATACTCCTACCCTCCCTTTTCTATGCTCCTACCTCCATGATGGTGGTGGTGTTGTTTTTGTATGTAGATCTGAAACACGGTCGTAGAAGTACAGGTCTGGACACTCGCCTATCTACCAATGATATGGAGTTGACCCCGATATGACTGAAAGTGCCACTAGCAATGAAGTGTTGTTTTAACATTGCAGTATAGCGTTGTACTAGCAGTTCTCCTAGCAGCTCCAACACGAATTTGCTCATTGTAGTCCCATTTACGCAATACTAAAACAGCCCCAGAGTGCCAGTGGCACCAATCAGTCATAACGGGGTCAATTTTCAACTACAGTGTCCAGACCTGTCCCTCTTATGGCCGTGGTCTGAATATTTTTCAGACCTGGATCCGAAACCACATCCAGCTCTTCGGAACTGGTTCCTGGTACCGGTTCCGGCGGACATATTGGGTCCGGCCGTCTGGTTGTGTGCTAGACAGTTCATGTTGCTGTTCACATAAAATTCAAAGGAAAATTCAAATGTGTTGCGTACTGACCAAAAAATGAAACAATTGGCAACCATGTTTTATGCTGATTCCCAGCACTTTCCCCCATATCAAAACAAAATGCTTTACAGTTTGTCAGTGCCGGGTAGAAATATTAAAATTGGTTGAAATAGATCTGTACGTTCGCATGCATGCAACATTAAGGTTATACTAACTTATAACTGCACAAGTCCTGTTCCAGTGGAGAAACTTGTATAACTATAACTTGCGTATGAAAAAAATTGCAGGACGTAATACACAATATATAAAGATCATGTAATGGTATAACTAATATGTAAGAAAGTGTGTCGGAACTGTCCGCAACAGTTCAGTTTCAGGCACGGAAATGGAGTTGGAACTGGTTGCAACAGTACAAATTTCGCTGGACAAACACGTACATAGCTAATGAATCCTACATGTGGACTCAATTCAGTAACTGTAATGCATTACAGGGTGAATTGCCTGTTTTTTAAAAATACTTTTTCCGATTACAATTAGGCTGCAGGCCATGAATAAAAACATTTTCAAACAGTTTTAAGTAGATAGGTTAAATGTCACCATAAAAGAGAAGTGTAGTGCGGAATCACCGTAAATTCCTGAACAAAAATTTGAATTGTCATATATTAGAATAATGGATAACTTTGCATTTTCAATTACAATACTAGCAGTAGAGCAGTTCAGTTCTAGTTCCTCTGTGGAACTGATCCTGTAGCGCGAGTTTGATTTCATCGAAACATTTCCATGTATTTGGTTCTTTCCCTCTCAGTCGGAACACAAAACTTCGTGCGTACACAACTTACCATTCCCCTCCCAGCTCAATATAATTTCCTCATTACTTTTCACAACTCCATTCCTCCATCCCCCCCCTGCCAAACTCTCGCATGATCAGGGGATTCCTCCTTCCTTTTTTCCTTCCCCCTTCCTCATTAGCAATACCCAGTTCAGTTAATTTCAGTTCCAATTTGATTCCAGTTCCACTGTGGAGCTGGAGTTGGTGCGTGGGTCAGATTTGATAGAAACAGTTTCAGAATACTTGGTTCGTGTTACCACTGTCGGGTCACCACTTACCTTCCCATACCCACATCATTACTCACGCTCCCTACCTTTCTTGTATCCTCCTCTTTCCCCTCCGCCCCGTCGAATCACGCATCATAATTCTGTCCATATCTTCCTTCTACCAGTTTGCTACCTGCCATTTCAGGTACGAGCGGATTTGGTTCAATTTACAAAGCGGAACTACATCCACCCAGGGGGTGGCCATGCCGTATACTACCCAGGCAAACACTTGAAGTCAGTGTATTTGTGCCCTTGTTGCTTGAACATTTATACACGTGGTCACTGTAGACCATAACATTGTTTCCTCTATTAGAGCCAGTGTATTTTACTCGAAGTTTGAAGAGCAATAGAGATAAAATTATTTATCGAATAGCAGATGTGCCATGTTTATCTCACTCTACGTTATTTGGGGAACATCATTTTGAAATGATATTAAAACTCAACTGTATGCTTGCATTTGAAACACATTTCTGTGATTACCGACATCGCCTACTGTTTGTGCATGGACATCATTGTTAAAATAATGATGCGAGCGGGGGTCGTGACTAGGAGTTGTTTTGCCCGGTGCACTAACCCGTTGATAGAGAACGGTCACTCAGAGAACAGAGACTCTAAATTACAGGGCCACGTGGCCGACGGCTGTGGCGTTGCAAGAAAACACTCCCCACTCGACGTCGATATTATTACTTACGTAGGGGAATCTTATGGCGTTCCCCACACCTGTAGCACTTGGATAAAAGATACACACACAAAATACACCCTACGGATCTTGCACTGGAGTGCGGGTTGGAGGGTCCCGCGCCCTGATGGCCGTGAAGCGGCAAGCAGTAAGTACACACCTGTTCTGGTAGAAAAGTATTTATTGAAGAAAGCACCGTTATCCACAATGACATACACTGGCGGCGCAATAAGCGGACCCGGTCCTGAGCCCGATCGGTGGGCGAAGCTGCCTGATAAAAATCTCACCATGCGGGTGTGAAGATAAAATTAGTTAACGCCCCTGGGCGGTGAGTCGCAGGGGTTGAGAGGTCCACCTCCGGGCCAGCAAAGTTAATGAAACGGTTCTGAGTAAAGTTAGACTATTGATATACTAAAGATCGGCTGCAAAGTTGTGAAGGGCCCGAAGTGACGAACACGTCGACCGTCTCGGTCCACCGTGTAATGCCAACTGGCGAGTCCTTCCCTCGTGCATGGCGTTGTGCAGCCAAAGCGCGGGGAGCATTTGCCGAACAAATAAAAACATACAATTACACAAGGGGCAAAGGCCCAAAACACTAATAATAAAGAATCTTGAAGATTAGAGTCCCAAATTTGTTTAAATGGAAAGTCTACTGAAAAGTCACGTATTTTTGGTTCACTCTGAATTTTGGATTACAAGATGCTGAAAGAAATCGACACTGAAGAATTACGTAAAATTAATAATTAGACACATGAAACAGCACTGACATAAATTTGTTGATTATTACTTGAAAATGTTTGAGGGAAAAAAAGTGAAGATGTTAGTGCGGCAAGGTTGGCTGCGTGGGCGAGTCCAACTTGTCGTGAGGCGCAGGGGTGTTTCTAACTGATTTTAGGTTAAATACTAAAAGTTATTACAGATCAATTACACACATTAAACACAATTACCCCTGATCTCTGAACGCTTCTGCCTGTCGGTGGTGTGATCCTCCTTGACGTGAATAGCACGGGAGTGCTAAAACAAGGTGTGTGTTTACAAAGTGACTTTACTTAAGTTTCCGTCAAGGGGGCACTTTCCTACCAATGGTTGGCAGTCCTGAGGGGCCGATGCACATACTCACTACACTCGACGTCGCGGGGGCGGCGTCTAGGCGCCACTACCTCGTGCTCGCACGTCGTCGGGTGCGTTCCCATATGCAGTGGCGATATGGCTGCTCCAGCCGTTCCGTATCAGGTGGCATGATGCGCACGACGGGCTTAGAGAGAGGGAGTTGCGGAACCACCCGCATCACTAACATGTTTGCTAATTTCTGCTATTTATTTAACATTTTGTGTGCAAATTTGTTTGTTTTATTAGCTTTGTTTAGGTGGTCTACACCTAGCTGCAACTGTTACAATTTCTACGCCTAAACTGCAACATCGTGTTTTCCTTGCCGGAAGTGACGTTCTGGTTGTTACAACCAAAGCGTTCACGCGGCGGGTGTAACTACAACTTCCACACCCAGGTGCTACACCTTCTACACCACCTCTGCGAGGTGGAGTAGTTTGGGTGTGCAAGTATTCGAATGGTGTTACAAGTAGCTGGTTTTTTTTAAAAGTTGTCTATCAAATTTTGAATCAGAACATCTGATATATAGTAAAAATTGTATTCAGTTTCATCTGGGAGGTGTGTAAAATTAAATTGCTATTTGTATTCCTGTTTTTTTTTTGTAATATTTGTGGGTTATGTTACTACTTTTAAGAATATAATTATATCCACTCGTAAACATAATGCAAATAATTTAAGAATGGACGTTTAATTTCCAGTAGAATTACATGTTATGTGACGTATGAAATGAGCTGCAGTAAGGTTGTATGTATATTCAGGTTATAGGACCAAAATTTAATTTTATTCAAATTCGTAATTCACGCAAAACACTGAGCAGATTTGCTAAAATATGTGCTGTAAAAGAATGTTCGTCATCGGATTCATCACCTGCATCCACCTTTGCCTGCATTTAAAAAGTATCTCGCAATCATGGAGGTAAGAAGTTAAGAAGTAGGTGTGCAGCATGCAAAGTGATGCCAAAACACGTTTCGGGTTACGCCCACTCTGGTTAGCAAAACACTAGTATTCTGTACATGCGAATGGTGTTTTGTAATGGACAAATTATGGGTTTTATGGAATATTTTGCCCAATGAGGTCATATTTTGCATGTAGATGTGTGGCCAGAGCATCTAAAAATGTGCCTGGCAAATAAAATTTAAATGACACACAACAAAAATTAATAAAATACCTTAACCACATAAGTGTGTCATTTTGCCAGGGATGTAACAGTTTACTATTTTATGTATGCATAATTTGTATTTTTAGAGCTAGTAAGACGTTCCGAGCAATAACATGGTTTAATTTATTGGATAAAATATTCCATAAACGAGTGATATTATTTTTGACATGTTCAGTAGAATGTAGTTTGCCTGCCTCAGTTCGTGTAGATCATGGTGTAGATATACTTTTTGCTACTAAATTATGTACACTTATGCAATACCTAGTACAACATAGCTTTAAATGCATTTAGGCTATGTATACCTAGCCAACATGCATATATAGCATCTCCCAGATAGCATGTAAGCTTGCGGCAAGCTTGCAATTGACTTGATTTAGGCTTGCCATTACAAGCCCTATTTGGTAAGCTTAATTCGAGTTTGAATCAAGCCTAATTTTTACAGTTATATCCTGCCTTGTACGAGGCAAGCTTGTTACAAGCTTGCAGCAACCTTGCATCTAGCTTTCCTGGCAAGCTTGTTGCAGGCTTGTCGTGTGGAGACTAGTTAGCGTGATTCAAGCTTGATTCAAGCTTATGGCTCAACATAACCAGCTTGCTGCCTTGCCATGGCAAGCTTGTATCAAGCTGATTTTGCTATTAGGATAGTGTAATTATTGAGTTTGTAATATCAACACTGAGTAGATGGTTTACTGTTGAATTGGTAGGTACAGGAGTAGGAGATAAGGAGACAGAATACAATAAAGCCTACTTATGGGTGGGTTACAAAAAGCCCTTTATTTATTTATTTAATTTTATTTCCAGTCTCCTAAATCACACAACAGATGTGCAAGGAGTTGTCAAATTGATAGAGTACAATAACACACAAACATGAAGTTGTTTACAAGCAAAATGAAGTATGTACAATGCTGAGAAACAGCAATAGAATGAAACCTAGAGGACATAAAAAAATATATAAGAAAAAATACCTTGTACATAATACAATTTGCTAATAACTAAGCAAGTTAATATAACAAAAACATATGAAAAAGTATTTATGGTTCACAATCTTAAGTCCATTATATAAACTCCAGGAAAATGTACATCCACAAATCAGGATAGGCAGACCTGCAATCAGGTAATGCCAGAAGGTATATTATGGTGCAAAGTATTCATCCAATCTGTAATATGCCTTATTAATGAGGAAATTTTTCAATTTCTTTTTGAAGTTTAAAAAATTATCATTTTCCTGTATGGTTTTTAAGTGTACTGTTAGATTATTAATTAGTTTACTTGCCATAGCATATGGGCATGTCTCATATTTTTTAGTTCTGTGGGAAACTGAGCGTATAGCTGTTTTTTGTCGAGTATTATGAGAGTGTATACCTTGGTTGGTAATGAAGGATAAGTTTTTTAGACCGAATATAATTGAGTGATATATGTATAAACTAGGCAAGGTAAGAATTCTTAAGTTTTGAAAATGGGGTTTACATGAAGAGGGTACTTTTATGTTAGCTATTATGCATATAATTTTCTTTAGCATTTTGAATACATTTATCCAGTTCTCTGACGCACCCCAAAAAATTATTCCATAGGTTAGAATAGAATTAACATTTGCAAAGTAAAGAGTAAGAACAGTTTCAGTAGAGCATGTTTTTTTACAGAGTACAAGGCAAAACATAGAGAACTTAGTTTTTTCGACAGAGCTAGGGTATAACATTTCCAATTCAAGTTACAATCAATAATTAGCCCTAAAAGTTTTGTGTTGCTGACTAAAGGCAGTTCATTATTGTTGCTAACTCTGGTGACAGGTTCAATTACTGCTCCATTGGTTCGGTTGCACTTCAAGTTGAAAAGAATTTGGGAGGATTTACTTGCATTTAATGTTAGTTTATTGAGTCTGAACCATGACTTCATCTCCCTGAGTGTGCGATTTATGTTTTCTGGAAGTTCATTTATGCAGCTATTTGATAGTAAGACTGAGGTATCATCTGCAAACATTATCGTTGAACCTGATTTTATGTGGGATGGGAAATCATTTATAAATATTAAGAACAATATTGGTCCCAAGATAGAGCCTTGTGGTACACCTGTTTTTACCAAACGTGCGTGAGATTTGTACTCTATTAAATGGTTACTATCATTAAATTGTTGAAGGCAAACCTGTTGAGATCTGTTTGTGAGATATGATCTAAATATCTTAAGGGCAATGCCTTTGATACCGTATTTGTCCATTTTTTGTAGTAAGAGACCATGGTCCACACAATCAAAAGCCTTAGACAGATCTAAGAAAATTCCTGCGACCAATTTTTTGTTGTCTAGCTCACTCAATGTAGTATTTACAAAATGGTACAGGGCTTGTTCAGTAGATTTTTTTGGTTGAAAGCCAAATTTATTGTGTGACAGGATCCTGTTAGTTAGCAGATAGTTGAGTAGTTGACTGTAAATAACTTTTTCCAGGATTTTAGAGAATACTGGCAGAATTGAGGTGGGTCGGTAGTTTCCTATGTCAAATTCATTACCTTTTATGGATTGGTGTCACTTTGGTTAATTTTAGTCGTTCTGGGAAGATACCTAGCACTAAGTATTTGTTGAATATATCTGTAATAGGGTATTTAATTCTGTGAACACAGTATTTTATTATTTTAATAGGGATTTCATCCAGACCTACAGAGTTTTTTTTTTTTTTTTTTTAGATTTTTTTTAATGATATCTACTAGTGAATTCATATCAACAAATTCAAATTCCTGCATCATATGGGAGGTTGCGTTGGGTATATCATGCAGTTGATTTTTATGATTTTTCGGTTGTAGTTTATTTCCAATAGTAGCAAAGTATTCATTGAAATATTGAGTAATTTCTTGGGTGTTACTAATTACAGTTCCATTAATTTCCAAAGAGATGTTTTTCCTTAGTTTTTGTTTCACTTCTGGTGATTTTCCACATGGCCTTTGACTTATTTTTAGAAATATTATTTATTTTATCGTGTTTCATTTTTTTTGCGGTTGTAAGGGTTTTATTATAGATTTTTTTATAGTTCTTATATTTCATTAAATCATCTACGTTCTTACTTTTATCAGATATCATTTTGAGTACTCTTAAATGTTTAAGAGAGATAGTCAAACCTTTGGTCATCCAGGTTGATTTTGAAATTTGTGCAATTCTAACTTTTTTTTTTAATATACTGAAGAATTTTTGCATGAATATGTTTGTGAAAATATTCCATGATGTGTTTGGGTCAGGTTCACTATCGACTTCCCACCAGTCCTGCATTTGTAATACATTATTTAATATATTCATGTTCTCCACAGTGTAAGTTCTTTTGTTTACAAAATGATGTTTCATAGTTTTTGAGGCTTCGGTAGACAGATAATCCATGTCTATATAGATGTTTTGTGCAAGGTGGTCTGATGCAGCTGTTTCTTTATTGAAGGCTGTAAGGTGTGATGGGTTTATATTTGTGACAATATTATCAATGCATTTGTTCGTAGTTTTTGATTTTCGTGTGGGATCATTAATGGAGGGGGTTAGGTTGAATTGGTTAAAAATATGTTTAAGTGTGTTTGTGTGGGTTTCCAGGCTATTGAAGTCTATATTGAAGTCACCGCATACTATAATGTGTTTTTAACGATTAAATGTTCTTTTTATGATTGTTTCCATATTATTGAAAAAAGAGTTTAAATCATTAGACGGGGGGATCTATATAGTACAATTACAATGATATTAAGCTTCTTGATTTCGACACAACAGACTTCACTTTTTTTTATCTATACACAAGTCATTCAAGTCAATTATGTTACATGAGTAATCATTTTTTACAAATATACATACCCCTCCACCTTTCGAGTTTTTTCTACAGTAATATGCAGTTAAGGAATAGTTACTGATGTTGCAAAACATAATATTATCTGAGGTTAACCAGTGTTCTGTAATGCAGACAATATCTACAGGAAATTATAGTAGAAGTGATTCAAGGAAAGTTTTTTTGTTGTAAAAACTACAGATATTCTGATGCATAATACAGAGTTTGTTAAGAAATAGTGGATTGTATAGGGGTCGTTACTATCAGTATGAGTGGGAATTTTATTATAGTGATTTGAATTAGGCCTATTGGGGGGAGAGTATTTACTAGTGTACATAGGCCTAGAATACTTTTGACGCGTTGCCGTGCGCTGTCGGTGAGTGGTGTTGCCATGGGCGCCAGCTTTCCCGGGATTTACCGGGCGGAGAGCATGAGAGGGGGTCGTTCGGCCGTCAGCCGTAGGGGCACAGTAACGTAGGCGTACATGTCAAGACACAGGGGTATTCACTTGGTGTGTGTGTGCATGGAATCCTAACCTTGTCAGAGCCAGGTTAGACGCTCAACACAGATCCCTCTTAAAGGCCTAGTGAGGTAAACACTTTCACAAGAATGTGGTCGAGACCAATGTTCAATTTCTTATTTACTTACGTAACACGATTTAAGTTGCACACGTGCGCCGCAGATTGCCCCGTACACATTGAGGTTCCCTGGCGGACACACACAGGATACACTTGACTAGGTTAACTTTACCTTATTCACTACACACAAATTATTAAAATGGAAAATATTACGTTACATGTTAAATTTACATTGGGATCTAGGGCTGCACAGCTCTGAGGTGAATAGCAAACGGTTCCGGTATTAATAGAGTCTATTGCAGCTAAAAATCAGTAAGACAACCTTAAGGACCTCAGAGCACACGATACGCGTGCGCCCCGACCGAGCTCAATACCGAGACAGAATTGCAATATGGCGAGCACGTGACGATCTCCCTCGTGCGCGCCACTCGCCAAATGAAAAGTTAAAAATAGCTTGAGATTGTTTTTTTGATGAAAGTACATACACAACACTGATGGAAATAATTAAAAAAAAATTTAATATGATGAAACACAGAGAATAGATTAACATTTTAGACACTCGTGGATGATAAAGTTGGTAGTAAATATATTAATGAAACAATTACACAGCACTTGCATTTGTCGGTACTTAATTGTTTTTGACGTGCCGACAGAACACACACTAGAAAACCTTTTCACAAACTCTTTTCAAAACATAAAAACCTGACAACAAAAATTAAAGTACTGCCTTATAAGTCTTTTTGGCGCGAGTATGCTGAAAATAACCACGTTACTACGGGAGATCTCTTAAGTCCCTTCCCGTTGACCGTCCCCACTTCACTTCACTGTTGGGTCATTAAAACTGAAATGTTTGGAATGTTTATCATTACGCTGGTGTGCTACACTGACAAGTTACAGACTAAAACCTACGTGTCACTTACGTGGCTAATTTCTCCGTGAGGAGAGAGAGTTCGACTAAACGACCAATGGCCGGTGATACTACGAATGTCTTGTAATTTTTGTGCTAATTAGTTTGTTCATTGGTCGTGTCGTTAATGAATTACCTCTTGGTAAATTTTGCCATGTGGGTGGGCGTGTTCCGATATGCGGATGTTGTGTTCCCGTTCCTACCTGGCTGATGATCCATGCACACGTCGTCGGGTGCACAGCTGACGTAGGGTGCGCGGGGGCACTGTTGATGGTGATGGTGGTGCTGTAGGGACAAACGGGCTAGGGTGGTTGGCATCACTTTAAATTTAAAAAAAAATTTTTTTTTGCTGGAGGAACTTTTGTTTTTATTTGCCAGTTATCCAGAAATGAACCTGTTGATTTACTTGTGGGTGGTTTAGTTGTACTGTTTTCCCCTTCCATAGCCGCTATTATGTTTTGGGGTTTTTTTGGTGCTAGCCATTTGTCTAAAAATGTTAGCTTTACTGGCTGTACATTTGTTCCATCAACTGCACTGCAAATTTTTGATGCGACAAACATTTTACCTTTTACATTCAAATGCATGCTGTGTGTTGTGTGCATGCCTCTGTCTACAGACTGAATATCTACGGGGCAGAAAATAGGAAAGAGGACAGAATACAAGTAGGCCTACTTATGGTTGTGTTACAAAAAACCCTTGAGGCAGAAGATAGAAAAGGGGACAGAATACTAGGCCTACTTATGGTTGTGTTAAAAAAGTCCTTGGGGCAGAAGATAGAAAAGGGGACAGAATACAAGTAGGCCTATTTGTGGGTGGGTTTCAAAAAGCCCTTGGGGCAGGATGTAATAAAGGGGGCAGGATACAAGTAGCCCTACTTATGGTTGTGTTACAATAAGTCCTTGAGGCAAGAGGTAGGAAAGGGGACAGAATACAAGTAGGCCTACTTATTGGTGGATTACAAAAAGTCCTTGGGGCAGAATACAAGTAGGCCTACTTATGGTTGTGTTATGAAAAGACCTTGGATGGAATGGAAAGATACAGGGTTGTTTCGAAGGGAGGAGGACTCTGGGAATGCTGTGAATAATCATGAAATGTGTCAGTGGTGGGGAGGAATGCATAGACTTCAGTGGCATACTTAGTGCTGTAATGCATACCAGTAGAATGGGATTATTATAAGGGAGGGGATTTGCTGTAACTGGAGAAGGTTCAGAGAATTAAGGGCTGCAAGATTGGGGTAAGGGTAAGTGCAGAAGGCAATGACAGGAGGGTGAGGATAAAGGAAACTACAGGCCATCCATGCTTATGGAAATGGGTTGGAGGGCTTAAAAGGGTAGGCGAAAAGTGAATTCGCTTATTCCTATATTTAAAGTTATACTTTTGGAAAGTTGCATGGTAGCTATTTGTATTATCAGAACATGCAGCCCTTTTTGTACAACATTTGGTTAAATCCATGGCTGCGCAATGATTTTGACACAAAACTTACATACTATCTTTACACAAAAATAGCAAAACATTAACAACCAAGGACAAGTAGGCCTAACCTTTGCAAAAATTCGTGGAACGAAGTATTTATTAGGTTTGTGATGTTACATAGCTAATTCCTAAAATTTTGGATATAAGGGACATATCATGTGCTTTTTGAAGGTCGTACTTGCTTGATCAATGTGACGCGGGTCGTCCCTGACCTCCCCTGATCTGAGCCCGTCGTGCGCATCAAGCCCAGCGGCTTGCGCATATTGGAACACACCCGCCCACGTGCGCGACGAGGTAGCGGCGCCTAGACGCCGCCCCCGCGACGTCGAGTGGACGCAATATGTGCCTCGGACCCAGAAAACGACCATCCATTGGTAGGAAAGTGCC
>PNEQ01109432.1:0-12684 GCA_003012365.1 Medauroidea extradentata
AGAATAAGGTAAGTAACCCTCCCTGAGCATGGCATCCTGGCCCGCCATGCATGTGTTATTGGAGATTGTGATAGGTTATAATTGGCCAGGTGGTGGAGAGCCCCCTTGTGAAGGATTTACGTGTTGTCGTCCATCTTTTCTTCCATGGAGTTTATAATTATAAGTACAGTCTACCCATGGTCTCCCCGAGATTGATAATTCCCCCCGGCGACCTTTAACAATATCAAACTTAGGAAAAAGAAGGTTATAGGAAAGATTTATGTTTTCATGCTGTAATACAGTGTGTGTAGTGGGGTAGCGACAGGGTAGAGACACGGAGAAAGAGGGCCAAACAAACCCTTCCCCCTTGAAGGCACCCACCACAGTTTCTTGTAGGCGAGACTCAGATGGATGTCATGCTGCGACAAAATTTTAAACTTATACAAATAATGCAAGAATATTAAAGAAATTTTAACTAGTAATTCTAATAAATATGAATGTCAAATTTACAAAATTTCAAAAAAATTTAATAAATGGTTAACATATGGTTGAGGATACAATAAGCCATTGTGTCAGGTCGCTGATTGGCTGGTAGTTGCCTCCACAGAGGAGAAAACAAAGCTTGGTCACTGTGCGGGGGTGAGAGGCACTCTTGTCGCATGTGCCGGATGCGAAAGACATCAGTGAGGCACCATTTTTATTTATTATTGAATATAGAGACTCTTGCCGCAGGTGCTGGACGCGAAAGATGTCGGCGAGGCATAATTTTTACATATTGTCACAATGGTAAATTTCGGGGGATTTATTTTTTGGATTTTCTTCTTCTCATCCACTCTCAAAATAGGTTGTGAAGTTATTTTGGTTTATGATTTTAAAGAGAATTCAGTTTTCGGAAAGTCACTTCTTTACATTGAGGATTGTGGACGTTTCGAGTGTTCGGTCAGGCTCTCAGGTTGAGTTTTTTTTTAGTTCACTGTTCTTGGAAGCCTGCAGTGTTTGTTGTCACTGCAGCACTTGAAGATTCCTTTGTGGGCAGTGTCCCCGTAGTGCACACAGGCTGATTGCCTTGTGTTAGGTTGTAGGCAGGTGAGAGGTGTAGTGATGGATGTGGCCATGTCGCCGGGCGGTCATGCGCTGTGGGTCCTTCTGGGACTTTCTGCATGTGGCAGCCTTTTGGAGCACTGGGCGCCTTTATCAACACTCCCCCGCTCCCCTGTCCCACATTAACATCTGTAGTAGGGCAGACACATGGGCAGGGTATGTAGAACTGCACATTTCTGTCGTTCCAGTCTCGGACAGTCTCCCTCCCGTGACGTCAAACATCGCGGACGAGTGAATGCCCTGTGGGACAGAGAGGGTAGATGTTGCGCAAGTCTGGAAGGATCAGTGCTGATAGTTCCAGTACGTAAATCTTCAAAGATTTTGGAAGGCGTGACCGGGTGTATAAATTCCTGCCAGCCATGTTTTGGCGAGGTGTTTGTTTCCCTCAGTTTTGTTAAAGCTTTCGTTTATTAGACTTTTGACCCTGGCGGAGTTTTGACTTTGAGCTTCGGCAAGCATGGCGATGCCACGGTGGGCAAGGTGTAGGTCTAAGTGCTCGGGATGCCAGATGGCAGGTTTTTAGTCTAGTTATTTTTTTGTTTATTATTTATTTTACTTTGGGTTATTTAATATTCAAATTTGAATAAGCAATACGAAGACTTCAAGTAGTCCTGAGGTGGATGAGATTTTGCTGGACAGGAACATCAAAACTGTAAGTATTCTTTCTGTTCATTATTCATTTTATTTGTATTTATTATTAATTCCCCTAGTTTTTGTGACTCAGCTATACTGTAATTAATGGTCCTGAATTCCATTACGCGAGTATTTGTTGTTGGCCAGTACAATCACAGTTTACTTAATGTTTCACAATAATGTAACGACCTTGAACTTTATTGTAATGACCAGAAATCACTTTCTTCTGTATAATTTCAAGTAGAATTCATCATGTAATAACTGTTCATAACCTATAACACATTTTTGTAAATTCACACTTTAAAACATTTTCCAAATTGTACACTTAATTTTTACATACAAACAACATAATATTTATGTTTGTAAATTTTATTTTAATCTTTTGCAATAAACACCCATTATTCAAATTCATTCTTTTATTTCAAGAATTCAGTCTGTAGTCCCCTTAACATTAAATGATAGCCCCTAATTGCAAAAGTTATAACTAAATTAAGCTACTTTAATAATATTTTGTGTATGACAAGGTAAACAAGGAATACATTAAGCACACTACAAGATAGGAGACGCGAACAGTATGGGTCGTTATAGTCTTTGTTCGATCCACAGTACCATCTCTTATCTACACACATGCCAAGCAGTTTCATTAATTTATTTCAGTAAGTTTGTTCATTCATGTGCTCTACCAAATATTAATTATTTATCTGACTATAGGCTACAAGGTGGAAGTCTTGTCTTTAAATGTTTGTTGCTTTTATTTGGCTTAAGGCACAAGGAGCTATGCATTTATTTCCCACATAGTTCTACTTAATAATTACAGAGTTTATTTCGTGTTTATGGTTTAGTCAATTGCTTGTTCAGTTATTAGTAATGTTTATTTGCTTTCCACCTCGTAATCGTAGCTCGCATAGCAGTAATTATCAGATATACACACGTCCCCCATTTTTACATTCAACAACTCAAGTATATTTCACTTTTACTATTATGTGAAATTATTATTTCACTTTATTGAATAATGTGTAGCCTAGTGATAGACGTGTTTGACATAGCTGTCTATCCGACGACACTTTACTCACATTTTAAATTATTACTTTATTTTGTTTTACTATGACCCAACTTGCTGACAATATTACTGAATATAGACACACTTGTCGCGTGTGCCGGACAAGATAGATGTCGGCGAGGCATCACTTTTATACATTACTGAATGTAGAGACACTTGTCACGTGTGCCGGACGCGAAAGATGTCAGTGAGGTATAATTTTTATATATTATTGAATACAGAGACTCTTGTCGCATATGCAAAACGCGAAAGATGTCGGTTAGGCATCATTTTGATATATCATTAACTATAGAGACTCTTGTCACGTGTGCTGGATGTGAAAGATGTCGGTGAGGCATAATTTTTATTTATTATTGAATATAGAAAGACTTGTCGCATCCATGCACTGGGATATACATAAGAAAAAATTAATAGTAATCAATAAAAGCGACTCCTGTACTATGGTGCATTGAGTCCGAAACCCTAAGTCACCAATAAATACAATGGACTATTTACCGTATTTACTGGACTATAGGCCGACATCAAACGTAAACCGACCCATAACTTTCAAAACTTTGGGGAAAAATATATGACACCAATTAGGAGTAGAATTTTGAAAGTCCAGCGCAAGGGAGGATAATGATGATGACAGAGTTTTACGGCCCTATAACCTCTCAGATCTTTACAGCCGTCGATGATTTTTCTTCCCACCTACCGCTCAGACACAATTTAATGGAAGAGCTTGACACAAAGTAGGTAAACAAGTGGGCGGGCGAGACAGGTCATGCGAGGAATGATGGCTCGGCGCGGCTTGACACGGCCCGGCGCTGCAGTTCGACACAGCACTCGGCACATCCGGGCGCAGTGTACTACTACTGCAGGCAGACTGGCAGCCGGCCAGCAAGGCGTAAAGAAGCTGTAGCAGTACCAGCTCCCAAACATTTTTTTTTTAGAAATAATGTAGATAGGTAAATACGGAATTAGGCCTTTAATGGAACCATGAATTTATCAAGTGAATGAGCAGGAATAAAAAATCATGATAGTATATTTGATTAGAAGTTTTGTCGTGTAATGCGTCTTTATGCACTCTTACTTATTTTATATGTATTGTTTTTGCTGCCGGATAGCCCAGTAGAGTGCTATTAGCTACTTGTAATCGCTAGGTAAATCAAGAATAGTTGAAAGCACAAGTCACTTTGTTTCAGTTCCACAGATCGGTTTATTGCCGTTTGTTTATCACAAAGGGTCTTATGAGATACAGCACCTTCGTACATTCGGCTTACAACCAGACTTTGAGAGTTGCGTGCTGACACAAGTTAGGTTTTAGCCCGAGCTGAGGTTCTGTGAGAAATTACATTCACCGAGTGTATTCAATACCCACGGTAGAACCGGTAAGTTCTTCAAAACTAGACGATTCCAATCTAGGCTGTGGTGACTACACTTCTCTAGGTCGCACATCAACCACTTTCGGGCTCGCCAATTAGCTGCCAGACTCGTCTTTACACCACCGGCAGACCTGCCAACTTTGAATATTCAAAAATCATGAGGTTTTGTAGACATAAGAACACTTATTACGCGTATAAAGCGGAGATCCAGGGGTCCTCCCCCAGGAAAATTTTGAACTCCTAAGTGCAAAATTGTGCTATTTAAGGAATTTTCATTTCTTAAAATATAATCCTACAAATGGTAAAAATATTATTTTTAGTTTTCACCTTAAAATTATTGGTCCAGAGCACATGAAAGTTATAAAAAAACATTACACAGGAAAATACAAACGACATACCTGTACATAATTAACATAGCCTCTGCTTCAAAATTTATTTCAATGAAATATATGTAGCAGATTTTGCCATCTTCAGAAAATCTTCATCGAACAATTGTTCATAACACAAACCCTCTTGAGCAGATTTGACTTTCAGCAACTTCTCAAGAGACTGTTCAGACAATGACGATCTGAACTGGGTTTTTGTCTTCTTCAACTGGCTAAAGATCCTCTCGCACTCGGCGTTACTGTGAGGGATGGATAAAATACCAAGCATTACTCGAGCCAACCTGTCATACTTTAAACTACCATCTAAATCCTTCATCTGTCCTATCAATGACCCCTTACAGTCAATTCTATCCTGCTTCTCTATTTAATCTGGAAAGTCTTCTATTTGGAACGAAGAAAATTGTGATTCTAGTGCATCTGTTTCGCAGTCCAGATCTTGTTCTTCCATAACCAAAAGATTAGGAAATTTGTCAACAAAATATCACAGACTTGAAAATGATGCATGACTTACGTGCTGAATGCATGCTACTTCTGCAAGAGCTAGGAATTTGCTTTTTAATGGAAATTTGTGAACTATGTAGTCGCATGCACATACATAGTACTTCCTAACAGAACTATAAAACAATTTAACCTGTTCAACACTCAATCTGCTTACAATTTTGAATGCAGCACTGCCAATAATCAAATCATTATCACTTTTTTGATTACTGTGTGTGATAATCTATCTCTAAAAGAGAAGTGAATGATTTTACTAGATAAACACCGACAAATTTTGACATCAAGTTTCGTAACAAATCGTTAAGTGTGTGTTTTAGTTTGTGAATATGAGGTTCATGTGACTGTAGCAGAACATTAGTTTCGTCAAACACAGGAATTACATTTAACAGAAACAGGCAAAATGCCTTGTTTATGTCACTGGATAAAAACATGAAAAGCGTCTCTTCTCTAGTGAATTGAGATGACACACTTTTTTCTGCTGAAAGCTGAGGACTTGATCTCTTCACATCAGGTCTCTGTGCTAACTTGATGTTTTTTGGGCTGGTCATACATACTTCGGAACTGCGCTTCTTTGAACTATTTTGTACAGAGGTTACTTTGCCGGGAAGAGAGGTATTTGAAACTATTTTTGTATCGCTTGAAGACGATGCTCGACTGCAATATGTACTGCTGCTTTCTGTGCCTGTGGTACTGGACAAAACTGGGAGCTCACTTTCACTACCGTCTTGAGATGCAGTAGAGCATTCATCAATTTTCGAACCTAGCTTCGGGATTTTGTAACTCTGTCGTTTGCTCTGAGTTACACTTGAACCTCTAACCTTAGGCTGACATTCAACCATAAAAAAACTCGTTAATGGCTGCCATTGTTCCACCAGCCTTGCCAAACATTTTCCTAATGAAAGCCATCGTGTGCAGACATGTTTGAGAACTTTCCTAGTATCTACGTCATGCAGCATTTGGAATTCTCTCAATCTTTCTTTCCTATTTACACTCTTTTCCAAGAAGTAGAATAAATCTACCAAAATGTCATCCACTTTGGGTGGAAGATACGCAGCAGCTTTCTCACCACATAAGTTTATCAAATGGCATGGGCAACCAACCACAAACAAATTTTCCATTTCATTTTTCAAAACAGCAGCCACACCACTCTTATGTCCGATCATAACTGGGGCATTGTCAGAGCTTAGCGCTAAACAGTTTGAAAATGGAATGTTGTTTTATTTTAGGATATCAAGAAAGAGGTTACCAATATTTAATCCAGTTGATTCGCCTTTGAGAACTGGTACTGCCAAAAGCAGATTTTGAATTTCGAGCTTGTCAGTGCTGTGAAAAGTGACCATGATAGGATAAAATTTACAATCACTTTGATTACTGCCATCAGTTGCAATGGAAAAAGGTGTATTACGTACCACAGATAAAAGCTTCTGGTGCGAACTCTGCTCTATTTGTCCCAATATTGCTGCAGACTTCGTCCTCGCACAGCCATATTTTTTTGCGATTTCACTATCGGGGAACATTTTCCTAAAAAGTGGCCCCGCATGATCAGCACACGTTAGCACTAAATTGTGTTCTACTAAGAACAATGTAAAATAGCACTCCGCACCTGTAACACTGTTATCACTCTTCACTGCAAAATTTAGTTTTTTGTTGGAACTAACCCTTTTCACATGTTCGTTGTGTTTCTTTGTGGCAACGTGTTTCAAAATGTCTCCCCGGCCACTACGCAATATACAAAAATCAGCATGGCATATGCTACAAAATGCAAAATTGCTTCCTTTGCGTGATTCGATTATTGACGGAAACTCATTTGTGTAAACTTTAATAAAACTCGTTTTGTAACTCTTAGAAACACTTTTATCAGACATGTTTACACCAAACTTCGGACCGCCATTTAGAAAACAACTGCAGCGAGGTTCATCAACTACTACAGCGCAAGCACGATGCGCAGCTGGCTGGGCAAGACGGCACAGCCCGGTCAGGGAGCATGGAACGGCACGGCCCGGGGCTATGTGCCAACGCGAGCTGCACAGCGCATTATGCCAGCGACGGGCTTGATTAGTATAAATTGATGCAATTAACAAAAACCGGTGTATTTTTGTAGCTGCGCCACAAAATAAATGCAGTTAAAACATCTTATTCATTGATCCATGGCTAATGACCATCCTCATTGCTGCTGTAATAAAAAAAAAAAAAAAAATGTGAAGAAACACCATTCGGGCGTGAGGGCGTTAGATTATCATTAAAATCGTGAGCCTCACGCCAAAATCGTGAGAGTTGGCAGGTCTGCACCGGGCAACCAAATTTCCGTGCCCTCAGGCACCACACCTTGCTACCCCGGCGCGTCGCTACCAACAACCCTCAGCCACTACAAAAAGCTCCCCTAGTGCCAAGCCACCCTTACAGATTACTCCATCGTCACACAACTAGTCATTTTTACATTGCTTTACACTTATATGCTGATTAAGACACTGATTTAAGATACAGTCAATTCATTTAATAGGTTTCCAAAATAGTGATTATGCTATATTTAGCCTTATGACATTACTAATTAACTAAATTCCTTGCGGATAAAAAAACAGTTCCTACCACCAGGATACAATTTGGTTGACGTCACAAGAGTCTAAAAATTCCAGAGTCGTCGTCTGGCCAATCAGCACAAATGTGACCATATTTGGTGAGGTTTCCTTCAGGCCAGCCTCCCTTCGCCACAGCCAGCCTGTCGGCTGGGCTAATGATCATCAATTCCTCTCAGACACAGCAATTTAAAAAAACACTAATAAATTCTAACAGGTGCCAAACACAAAAATCAAATAATTAGATAATCTGCAGGCAATTATATACTCATGTGTTTGATATCAAACTCGATATGGCTCCTTTCAATTTAGTGTGACATTAAAATAATATGTAGTGTTCTTATAATAAAGGAATAATCTTCAACAATCTAAACTTCACAACAAACTCTTACAGAGGCAACTCTAAAAGGAGAATAGATGCTGCAATTCACTGAATGAACAGATTCATGTGCAGTTTTAAAACAAAACTGTTAAATTCACATTAATCATCCTAATTTAAGCAAAATTAACTAAGACTAACAATAGGCTAACTCTATTATTAGCACACCACAACAGGTAGTAACCCTTGTATACATATAATTATTCACTAAAGTAATAGAGGTCAGGTGCTCATCCACCTTACAGCCGGAATATTTGAGGACTTTTTTTTATTAAAGTCTGCTGCATAACGTCTTCTCTTCATTTTGAAACTCAGCAACCATGTATTACGTAAATAGGTACAAGCAGCTGTAGCTGTATTGTAGCGGACTGGCGGCACACGTGTATCACAGGACACCAGTGCCTACACTGCCAGATTGGCACGCTCGAGCGTAAGGGCCGGCCGGCACCAGCACGGTGACGTCACCTGACGGCCTGCCATGATATTGCTAGAGATCACAATCTGTCTAGCAATAACTGCACGTTTTTATGAATTAGGTTTACAAACGTGAACGTCTGTATCGGTACTGATAAAAGTGTAATGCCTGTTTTATAAACGTATTTATTTGGTCAAAACTGTATGTAAAACGGTTGAGCTTGATTGTAAGCCAAGTCAGGATTTCTATCATTCCAAAACAGTAAAAAAAGGTCAACTAACAATCGAGTAAATACGGTATTTATTTTACCTCCCGCCAGTGTAATAATAATAACTTTACCTTCGAACGTTACCAATTACAGCGAAGGCATATACGAAAAGCAATTAATTAGGGACAAAATTAAACGTTGCAATGTGATCCCTGCTGTTCGGTTTCCTTGTATTTTTGGACAAGTTTAGAGTATTTTGATGGTTAGGTTCTGGAATAATCACAGGTATAAGAATTTTATACTCCAAGGGTTAGAGAGTATTTTTCTCCATATTGAGTGCTAACGTATATAGGTGCATGCCCCATACGTTGGTCGCTCGGTATACAGTGCATTGTTGTTCAGTTTGGAGCAAATTATTACAGGACTATGATAGAGTGATATTGTGGTGGGTCTCTAGTGTTGTTGTTTGTATATAGATGTTGGAAGTTATGATGTCCCTGTACCTGTGGCGAAAAAATTAAACTGTAATTTTACTATGTCTAGGCATAATTTATGGCACCACAACAAGCATACACTTTTACAAAGATAAACTGACACCATTAATACTTCAACTACTTATTATGATCAACCATGAGAAGAACACTAATAATACCAAATGACTATCACTAATACCATTGTTTTACTTGTTCAAACTAACCATATTCACAATCACAAATTTCCAAAAGAAAAAAAATAAGTTAAAGATACAATTGATTTATAGCAGCACCAAAATTTTCACTACACATTATCAACTTAATTATACTTGTAAGCATTAAATTTTTTTACAAACTTCCAAAACAAAGCACATAATTACCTATTACTCATTAAATTTCAATAGTACTGGGAAGCTGCACCATAACCTCTTACCACTCGAACACCATCCCTACTTCACAAATTCATACAGCATAATATACTCTATAATTACTTAAGGCGTA
Organism: Medauroidea extradentata; assembly: GCA_003012365.1. Lineage (NCBI taxonomy): Eukaryota > Metazoa > Arthropoda > Insecta > Phasmatodea > Phasmatidae > Medauroidea > Medauroidea extradentata. The sequence continues at coordinate 9,571 of PNEQ01109432.1, forward strand.
CCTATTTGCACCACGACGAGGCACCTTTTCACCAATTATAAAACAAATACCTGCCTATTTGCATCACGACGAGGCACCCTTTCACCAAACATAACTCAAATACCTGCCTATTTGCACCACGACAAGGCCACAATTACAATAAAACAACAAATATATGCCTATTTGCACCACGACGAGGCAAAATTCTACAAAAATCATTATCTTCTTCAATACTCAACACAGGGCCAACCTTATTTGCTCCACGACGAAGACTCCCGAATCACCATAACATAACCTCACAACCTCGACGCTTCTTACTCAACACATGATTCATAAATCCATTCACACACCTTCTCCCACTACAACCACTTCCTCCTTCCACTACTCCTTTGCAGCACTCCCCTTTACATTTTACTAATTTAATCAAAACCACAATTATATTAACCAGTTTCTAACCTCAAAATCGAAACATTCACTCCCTTGACCTCTTCCCGTTACCATACTTATCTATACTGCCCTATATTTACCACATTTTAACTCTGAAACTTAACCCACAACATTTGTTTACACTGCTGCTACACTTCAAGTACATGCAAGTTAATAATTTTCAAACTTGACTTCTTAAATTATTATTATTATTATTTTCTCCACTGCCTTGTTAACTTCTGCTTAGTTAAGCTCTGCTTGTACATATTACACCAATTTCAGTATTTGTTTACCACAACTTTAATTACTTTTCAAAGCTTGGCAACAATCAATAACTAGCCTCAGGGTTGATCAACATTAACAAATGTTGTATTAATACAATTGTACTAATACAGTTTGTCTCACGAACTCATCTATGTTGTACTTCATTTTACTAAAATTCCCTTCTTCACCACAATTTTATCAAACAACAAATGGTGTAGAACAAAGCCCACAAAACAAAATAAGAACCTCATTGACATATACCTCCACTACACAACACTTTACATTACTAGTCATTATAGCATAACTACTCTTCATTGCTTATATAAGGTTTTAGTAAATATTGATTATACGTGCTTTTGATTCCTCCCTCAGCTGTCAAATGTCCTAACTCCCACACATTTACCCCTACAGCTCTCAAGCTAACAAATGGCCCTCATATAACAGAAATAACTTTTTTGTATCCTTTGATAGGTAAACACTTTTCTCGCATATTCTTAGTAGCACTTTGTCACCCACTCTAAACTTGCTGAAAATACTGCCTTGATTCTCTCCCCTCCTAATTGCAGCATGTTTGAGTTTGAGCCTAACCTCTTCAATTTTGTCGTCGAGGGAGGTATCCCCATCGGCTGGAAACCTAATTTGGTAGCAATGTTATCCCTCGGTATACTGCCTGTGGTTAATTCCTTTGGTGAAAATCCAGTGCTGGATTGCATGTGCACATTGAGAAATTCATTTATTAATGGTATGGCTTCTAACCATTTACTGTGGCAGTATGTTCTCAGCAGCCTGCCTATCTCTTTCATTACCCTTTCACTGGGATTTCCCTGTGGATGTCTGACTGACAAATAAACAACATTGATGTTTACCAAGCTAATTCCCATTTCCATACATCTGCCGTGAACTGGGTACCATGATCACTCAGGACTCTACTGAGTGTGCCAAACCTAGGAAAATAGTAGTATACTAGCTTGTTCACACAAGCTGCCGCAGTTGCTTTCTTTAATGGATAACACCAAACAAATTTTGAAAAAAACATTTAAAACTACAAAAATATATTTGACTCCCCCTTTTGATTTGGGCAAGGGCCCATACAAATCTAGTGCTAACAAATATTTTGGGCCTGTAGGGATGATAGCCTCCCATGGACCTTCCCAGTTTCTGTTTGGAAATTTTGCCTTCTGACAAATATCACAACTGCTCAGCACCTGCCTAACACTCCTCTCTATCCCTGACCAATAATAACTGTTGTGCAACAACCAGAAATTTTTCTTGGCTCCAACATGCCCAGTTGACTTGTGTACATGTGCAATTAATTGTTTCACCCAATCTCTAGGAACACAGATTTTCCATCTCCCACCATCTAAGTTTTCTCTCCGATATAATATACTTCCACCTAAGCAATACCATGATAACAGCTTCTTCTGTACTTGAGGATTATTCACAATCCTATCCTGATTCTCTGCCACTGCAATTACCTGCTTCCACACATCGTGATCCCTCTGTTTGTCTCCTATACCCCTGAACTTCTGCACTAAATCCCTGTCCTCCTTAATTTGAATTTTTGCCATAACTGGTCCAATCCTAGGCCTCTCCTCCAGAATCAACTCACCTTCTTCTAACATTGTTCTACTTAGTAATCAGTATCCTTATTTTCCTTCCATGTTACATAAACAATATCAATATTAATTTACTGTAATGCTAGGCACCACCTGGTTAACCTGCTCCTTAATAATTTACATGATTGTAGAAATGTTAAAGAATGAAGGTCAGACAATACTATTATTTTGCTACCCAGCACTAAGTTTCTTAATTTGTTTAAGCTCCACACGACTGCCAGACATTCCCTTTCTGTTACTGAATAAGCCCTCTCTGCTGAATTTAGCGTTCGACTAAGCACAGCAATTAATTTTTCTTCTCCCATATCATCCTTCTGAAATAGCTTGGCTCCTAACCCATAGCCTGAAACATCTGTGCTGAGGTAAAACTTCCTAATAAAATCAGGGTGGTGTACAACACACTCCTCTAAAAACAACCTTTTTGATTTCTCAAAACTGGCTTGACAACCATCTGTCCAATTCCAACTACTATCCTTTTTTAATAGGTCTAATAAAGGTGCAACCTTATCAGAAAACTTCTCTGCCAATCTCCTATAAAAATTACATAACCCCAAAAATCCTCTAAGATGTTTAGTATTCCTTGGTACTGGAAAATTTCTAATTAGACTAATTTTGTCTGGATCGGGCCGAATGCCATCTGCACTGAGTTTAAACCACAAAAATTCAACTTCTTGTCTTAAAAACATTGACTTAATTAACTTTAAAGTTACATTTACCTTTCAAAGCCTGGCTAACAACTGAGATAGAATTTCCAAATGTTCGTCAAAAGTTCCACTAGCAATTAAAACATCTACATACGTGTGTACTCTGGCCTCTAGTTCTGGCCCCA
>PNEQ01109433.1:0-12684 GCA_003012365.1 Medauroidea extradentata
TGTTGTTAGAATTTGCATTTTTTTGCTTCTGTCCTGTGATGAATTAAACTCTTCTTTTAACTGATCAATAATTTCACTTGCTGATGCTGCAACTTCAGCATGCTCTGTTTCTGGACTGGAGTCAATTTCAAGTAACTTCGAACGAATAGCTGTACTAGCTCGTTGTAATTTTACTTCAGTATACTTCCTGTCTCCTAGTCTTTTTTTCTTCACAGGTGTTTCATCTAAACACAATAAACTTTTGTTCAGTGCTTCTAAAGCTTCATTTTTTTCTGGGCTGCATAGTTTGTGTTCTGTCTCCACATTATCTGAATCATCTCTCCCAGCTACAAACTTTGTTTCATCCTGCCTTATGGAAGCCAATAGCTCTTTCCGACAACAATCACAAATTTTATCCCCAGAGTTCAGTGAAGCTACTTTTTCAAGAAGGTTTTTAGTCACAACTCTTATTCCCTTTTTCATGTAGTTGTGTCCTGATTTCTTCAAAGGATTGCAGCACAAGAGTTTTTGATTTATGTTTGAAATAGATGACATCCTTAACCTTCAAAATAGTATTTCTTGAGTAATATCACATTTAAATAATATTCTTCTCGTGGATCAGGTATAAAGACAGAATTTAACAAAAATTGTTGAAGATTACACAGTCCTTCCTGCACAAAAACTGATCCAGAAAGTCTAGTCAATTTTGAAAAAAAAAAAAAAAAAAAAATAACATTAATATGTAAACCTTCTAGGTGGCTGTCAGGAATAACACCATAGATATGTAGACATAATGAAGTCAACACCATGTCATTTATTACAGTATAAATGCACTTTTGCCTCCATTGTGTGAGTTATATAAAATTATTAATATTATGAACAGTTTATATTAACAATTAATTACTTTTGATCCCATAATGATCCCACTCTATAACTTTCAGGATGTACTATTTAAAGTATGATACATAAAATATAATTTTTTCCCATTTTTAAAAAAACTACTTTTTTATATTTTTGTTATTAAAATTAATTTTTTTTATTAAAAACTTTTTTAAATGTACCAACATCATGTGACATGTCAAATTAAAGCCCATTTCAAGAGCTTTTAAACAAGCTATCAAACACATATGTAACTCAATTAGGAGCTGAGCTAGTGGCATTTGTATAAGTATCTACCATTTTTTTTTTTTTAAATTTGGTTTTTTAAAAGGCTATAAGTCTCAAAATAGTATTTTAAAAATTCTAAAAAAATATATTATTAAATCTCATCATGGGTTCTAATTAATTGCCAAAGTTCATTAATATCTTAGAGATGAAAAATCAAAATCATATTTATATTGGTTGATTTGACATGGAATGACCCAACTACGAAGAAGCTTATAACACCACATTTTTAAAAATATTAATTACGTAATACTAGTACTAGAGTATACACAGCCAAAGAATCGCAAGGATCTGTTGCGTCCTTCATGAAAAATTTGTGGTTAGTTGGGGGGGGGGGGGAGTCTATATTGTCGGTAAACTGTAGAATAGCACATAAAAGTGTTAGTTAAGACACAAGCAAACGTTTGTAATCAAAATTTGAAGTGTGTTTCAAGCTGAGTAAAACGTAGGTTTCAGAACTTGTTTACGATAAAAATTAAATGAGCTACAGTATTTCGCGAAAATGATTGAAAACGCTTGAAATGGCACATACCGCCACCTTTAAACAGCTGCGTAGGGTCAAGTTAGAGGAAATAGTCTCTTCTAAAATTGGTTTTCATCTCAAAATATGTATCGATGAATTTAAAAAATTTTCAGAATTTTTGAAAAACCTGCAGCAATCAAATAATTTTTATTTGGACGAACTCTCATGGAATGACCCTTTACTGAGTGAGCATAAAGTTAATAACTGAGCTTTGACAACAGTTAAGTGCCATAAGTTACGCAATTGAGGCTTAAGTGTTTTGTTTTTTTGAAATAAAAACTAACAAGTTATTACGAATTTTTATATTAGCTTTTTCCATCCTATGTTTCAATAACTTATCACAGGTAAACAACTGCATAAATGCAATACAAAACACTAAGCGATACTGCAATCTACATGCAGTCTGCCAGCTGTTGTGTCCACAAATGAGGCAGAGAAAACAGACAGATGCACGGCGCTGGTGGTGTCAGCAGCCATGTTACCACTCATCACATCGGCACCCTCGTAAACTATTGTGTAGCGTGGTGAGTGTTTGGCGGAACACATTACACTATGCCAGTCTGCTGTGTATTTACTTTTTTGAAAATACTGCCCAACATGTTCGAAACTATTATAATAAATACTGCGAAAAATATTTTTGATATTATTATTAAAACTATAGAAACTGTGCAGCAGGGCCTTGAAATCTGAGTCATATAACATTGACTTAATGATGTAAAACTTTACGTAAATCAACAGTCCTCTTGCTTGTATCGAAATGTTGCAAAACTTCAATTTTCGTAGAAACAGGACCTACCTACCTTTTTTTTAATCATAATAATAATAATAATAATAATAACAACTCTAAACACAAATGTGGCAGTTTTGAAGCCACCTTATAATGTTTAAAGCGTAAATCACAGTGAACTGATACTGTACTACGTACATGTTTATGAGCAATGAAGTTAACTGTGGCACATTTACAACTCTCTCTCCAGTGCAATTTATCACTGCTAATGAAGGGCCTGTCGACTGTGTGAAGGGAAAGGAGGAACTGCTTTGTCACATTACAGTAAGTGGGTGGACGATACTGTTGTAGCGTATGATAAAATAGGGATCACAAGTGTATCAGACATTACGTAGTACAAATTAAATCTTAAATTACTGTCTTTGATTTATGTACCGTGTGTTGGTTAAAACAAAGGAACCAAAGAGGAGTGGTGGAATGTTGTAAACGACTTTAGCTGTGTCAAACTGGAACGATGTTCATCACTACAACATAAATTGAGGACTTGCTGTATTTTTCATAGTATGTAAGCAGATAAAAGTATGGATGCCTTTTCCAGTAAACGAAGCTTTAAAGGCTTTGCTGTTTATTGAATTTTTAAATTTTCCCATGCCTGCACAGGAGTACCCCATAGTGCAGGCCTGTAAGAAAAAGACTGGAAGTGTGCAAAATAAATAGATAGTTTTTAGTAGTTCGAAATCGAGAATACGGCTTGTTCATCTAAGTGAAAAGATAGAAGAATTTAATTTTGAAGTAAAATAAATACCTACAAGAGTTCAGATTTAAACATTTTTCTGTATTTAAATCTAAAAATCTTAAGTTTTCTACTCTGTTTTAATTATTTTTTCTCCCAACGGATTTAATTAGTTGTTTGTTTATACATCAAATTTTCAAATGATTCGTAGTAGGCTTGTGTAAGATTGTACCAGAGTAGTGGGTGTTTCTACACACCTAAGTTGAAACAGAACACTTTGACTGTTGTAGACGAGTGATGCTGGAAATATGCAGTGTATTATAAGTTTTTGATATAAGTGGCATTCTTGGTATGTTTTATACCCTTCAGTAGGACAGGCAGATGCATTGTGAAAGTGAAATATGTGCCAAGCTTGTAAAACTTTTCCGTCATTCGTTTAGTGACTAAGTTTGCACTGTGTTACAGCCAGAAGCTGTTCCCCCAGTACGAAACATGGGCCAGAATACGTCGACACCTACATCCAGACCTGCGCACCGTTCCCCTTACTATGCAACTCAGAACAGCAGCAAGACGTCACCTTCAGAACAAGCAGAAGCCAGGCTTAGAAAAGAAAACCCCCGCAGCGAAAAAAGTGCCTTTAATGATCTAAACATTCAACAGACCTCAAGTTTGAGGTCAATTAATGCAGCAAGTACTGCTACTTACAATAGTTCAGCAAGCAACAGCAAGACTGTATTGCCATCTGGCTGTGGCAGGCCTGCTGCCTTACCAAACAAGACCCAAGTTCCTACGAACAGAGCTTTTGTCTCGAAAGTTCCGCTGAAATCTGAACTAATTGTTTTCTCAGGAAAACCAGTAGCAGCAAATAATGTCTCTGAAAAGAATGAAGGAACCAGGATGAGTACAATTGATGACAAGAACAATAATTTGGCCAAGAGCACATTTCCAGTGCCACAGCAGGTGAACAGTCCCAGCAACACTGAACGAACAGCTAACCTTTCTCTTCTACCAAATGGTAATTATGGCGGAGAAGAGAAGAAACAGTTAAATATTAATGTGTTGTATCCAGACTTGTCTGGTGTTGAATCAATGTGCAGTGAAAGAAACAATGTTCAAGAAACACCTGGAGCAGCTACTGATATTGGTGCTTTTAGTAAAAATGTGGCAAATAAGAACATAATAAAGCATGTTTCAGATGGTGTGGCCACCAGCAATCGCCGGCAGAGAATTCGTCGTAAGCGGAAGCCACAACAATTTGTGCCCAGTGGTCACGATTTACGCCCGCTTATTACGCATACTAATGGAAATCATGTGTGTGCTAGTGGCATCGTCAGCCCTAGAGTAGAAGCTCCAGAATTTACAACAGCCAACAACAGCAACTTCTCAAAAGTTATGGCAAATCCAGAGCAAAGACAAAACAACACACAGTCAGAGACACAGTTCAACGAGAGAACATTTTTATTGCATTCAAGTGTTGTATTAAAGATGTTGGATGGTGTTAAATTAGAAATATCAAGTGATGCAACAAAAATAATGCTGACCAAGTTGCAGGATAAGCTCATGGAGGTATACGGCACAAAGACGAACAATGCATCGGATGAAAAATGTGAAGCACAACTATATAATCAAAAACTGGACCCAGAAGACATTTTTGAGTCACTTTTCTCTGTAGATACTAAGTGTGCACCCAGGGTGTCCCTTGGCGAAGCAGACGACAGTGATGACTCGTCAGAGGAGGAGAATGATGATGGAAGTAAGGCTGCAGTTCAGCATGTGTTTGGAGACGTGTATTTCTGTTTGGCCTGCGAGCAGGACCTGCACGGGCGGGAGATGGCAGTGAACCACGACTGTAAGAGGAACCATGGCTCGGCACAGCAGAGCGAGGCACCTGCCGAGGACACCAGGAACCAGAGTGGCTCTGATGTGGCACAGACAGATGCCCTGGCAGAAGTGCAGCGTATGTGGCGTGAAGTGAACAAGGCACAGAGGGGCAGGTGGTACAACTTTGACCGCTTGAGGGACAATACCTTCCAGTGCACTACGTGCAACGTGACCTTGAAGTCGTCGAGTGATGTCGTCATGCACGTGAGACAGAAGGGTCACCAGCAGTTACTGGCGCAGAAACGTGCGGAAGAAACTGCGGAGGAGAGAATGTGGCGGGAAGTTCCCAAAAGTTTGAAGTTCAACAAAAGACACTTTATACTCGTTGAGCTTGCAGACGCTGATGTTTTTGTGTGTAATGCATGTGTGTGCGACATTCCCTTCAAATTCCAGAATCTAATGTCACACCTACTGTCGAAAGATCATGCCAAGGCAATACAAGCATTGAAGAAAAAATGATGTGTATAGATTCTGGTGTGTATGGATCTTGGCAAGCTTATATGAAGTTAGTTTTGTATTGTGATACAAGCAGTTTGGCCTCACAGGGTCTCTGCTCATAATGAACTAAGTTATTGTGTTGAAATATATTGTTGATTATCAAATTGTATTTTTTGATTGGAAACTATTCACTGTTTCGAAGGCTTTGATTCTAAAAGCTTTCTAATGTATTTTTATGTAATCTTTTCACTGTTATAAGGTGACTTGTATATAGGCTTCTTCAACATGATTTGTTGAAAGTGTTATTTTCCCATTTAAACATGTATTTTAATTAGAGTGTGCAAAGAAAGTGGTACTGGTTAAATTAACTGGATACTTTTTTCCTGTAGTAGCTGCAAGTAAGTCATTATTTTAAATAATTGAAAAAGAGTCTTGGAGTAGCTAGTTGTTTCTCCCCAGTACTTTAGGCTAAGTAGTTTCAGCAATTCTTCTGTAAAGTGTGTGTATTGCTATTGAAATTGCTATTACTGAGTTTTATATGTATTAGCATTAACATTAAAAAATATGACTTTGAATTTGTTTGTAATTAATTAAATGTTTGGCTACCATGCAGTTATGTTTTGAAGTTATTGCACATGACTATGCAGTTGCCCCCTCATTTATATTGTACGTGATATGCAGGAAAGTACCATCATGAAAGTCTTGCAACATGTCGCAGTGCTGTATTGCTAACAGGTCGACTGCTACTGGTGATAGGATCCAGTGCTCATATAGACGGACTTGAACATACGTCAAGCTGGGAGCCACCAGAAGCCTTGCACTGAACAACTTTCATAGTAGACCTTGCTATGGTAGTCTACTGCAGCATTCCTTAAAAGTGTTGCCTGCTCTAGACCTGTGGCGCGAGCAGCGGATATAATATTATGGTACATTTGGTGATATGTCATGAATGGTATCACTTCCATACAAATCCATTTTCTGCGTTTTGAAGAGAGTATTGCTACAGTAATAAAAATGTAGTAAAATTGTGTGATTTCTGGGTGTTTTTTGATAGTGAAAATACCATTGAGCTATTTTCTGGGTATTTAAAAAGGGGCACTTAAAAATTCTTTAGTAATGTGGGACACACAGAGATGATGAAATGTCAGTGGTGGTGGCGTATATGTAGATTCCACAGCTACTGAGCTCAACGTACTTGAACATTAAATCCCGTGCTCTCGCCAGGTATGGGGGCTAGGCAGCACCCTTAATAACATACATGTGATTGGAGCCAGCTGGTCTAGCTCCTTAATACAAGGTGATTTTTCTCTCCCTAGGAAATAAGATGAGAAAGATTAATAACAATTTTAATGAACAATAAAAATGTTCTTTGTACATAAAACCACGTTTAAAAATGTGGATTTTTTGTGATAAACTGCCTGAAAAACCAAAACTTTAGTACATAGTTATGCGAACACTGTAGCATTTGTGGTGTTACCTCTCTCTCTCTAAATAATTCTGGTCCCACTACTGAAAGCCATGTTGTAACAGACCTTCCAGTGCCACGCCCTTGCGAACCAGGAGGCCGATTAAATATAGCTTTTTATAGGTAAAATTTGTACCTGCGTTGCGTCTGGTTGCGCTGTAATGGAATTAAATACTCACACATATGCAATAGAAGACCTGTTTAACTTGCTCTGAACTTGCGTCGGTGCGAACAGCAGGTGGCGATATTTAATCAGGGCCCAGGTTTGTTGTGATGAACTGAACAACAATTCTGTTAAGAGGTCTGCAGACTTATTCAATTCTTCTATTTGCTACGACTATCTCTGTCAGTATTTAGTTCTGCTGTATGGATCCCAAACTATTTTAATTACATGTTGAAACAAAAGATTTTATATCTGCTGGAGTTTTTATTCCTGATGGTTCAAGGTCACTTGCCCAAAAATATTCCCCCAGTCAAGTGTATTGGTGAGCAAAAAATAATACATCAGTTAATCCCGGAAGGAAAATTCCTCCATTTCACACAATAGACTACACGTGCAGACAGAAAAAATTCAGTACTACAAAGATTGATTACGAACATTTAGCCGTGAATGATAAAACTTTAAAACATTAGAAAGAAAGTTCAGGCTATGATTCTGCCCACGCATGGTAAATTCATCACTCCCTACTCACTCGGAAATGATCTTCGGACTGCAGCAGCTCGCACAACCGCTTTCAGCCACTGTCTGTTGTTTTACCATGCCTGGCGATGGTTTGTTCGTCTGACACTGTGACCACTATTGCGCCTAACCAATCACAGGCTTGGTCCTCGCTTGTTGCCTAGAGTAAACATCTGTCTTACAGATCCCCACAATTCATTAACACACAACTGCAGTGTCAGCCAGTCGTTCTCCGTGCTCCAAAACACTTCCTAAGACGGCAGAGGACAAACAAAAATGTATAGGTACAAAAGAATTTGAAGCCTCTAACATCCAACCGAATATGGTGTAGATTGCTGACCCTTGGCCAAACCAAGCCATATGCGACTGTATTTATAATTCCCTGATTAAAATTTAAATATCAGTACAGATATGAGATTCCTTCACCCAACTCACTGTCGCCTTCAAAACTGAATTACATGAAAATTTTATCTATTCATGTATGTACTTTCATCCATTCTACACCGAGTGAGGTGGTGCAACAGTACCACTTTAAACTCTCATTCGAGAGGACCCGTATTCAATCCTCAGCTCAGACCATTCAGATTTCGGTTTTCCATGGTTTCCCAAAATCGCTGCAGGCCAATGCTGGGATGGTTTCTAACAAAGGCCATGGCAGACTCCTTGCCCAGCTCCTGTCGTACCAAGTTTAGTGTCACAGTTTCTATAATGACATTGCTGCTGACGAAATGTGAAGGCCACTTTCCTTACACAAGGTGTTAGTATTACTGATACAATGTATTAAATTATATATTACATTAATATTTTAAAACTGTTTTTACAACATAAGTGCTGTAAGCTATCAACTTTATATTTATAAGGCTTTTTCAAGTACACATTTAAGGCAGATTCACAATAAAGTTAACATGTGGACCTCCTTACCATACCTTTACATTAACTTTACAGAAAATTTTACCACGTATTTGACTGATGTTTCACATTGAAGTTAAGGAATTAAGTTGAGGTACAAGGCTACCAATTGTTGTCAAGTTTTCGACAAATTCACCAAGATTATTGTGTGTTATGCTGCTCACGTAAAATGTAAATTAAGTTATATGTGTGGAATAACGATCTCATAGTTACATCAACTAATATTCAAGTGAGTCCGCCTTCTGAACATGTCCACAATATTATATTATTTGGTTACTATTTAGTCCTGGTTCGATATTTCGTATGTTGGCAATAAAATACACTATTTTATCGGACTCGAATGAAATATGTTACAAATGTTCAACTACTGATGATCATTGCAATATTTACATTTAACAATGTTATTTGAATCTCAAAATATTTACATATAGGCTACAAGTGGTACCTAACGAAAATGATTCGCAAGTACATGTTTCAGTTATGTGTTGAAAATTTGTAATAAATTACTCTCCTTGTTGTAACATTACGCCTTTCTTTCCAACTAGGGTTTTTTTATTCTCACATTACACATGCTTTATATAATAGTGGTTCTCTTGATTTCATGAAATGGGAGGGCTAAACTTTTAGTTTAACGTCTTTCGTGAGACACTTGTTTGATATTTTAACAATATGTTTGCTGTCTACACGTATCACACCTACCTCGGTGAACAGCGAACTTGCAAACCATTTAGTTTATTTATTTATTTATTTATTTATCTTTGCCACCTGTTTATCCCAATTTGAGTAGATAAATCTACTCGGGGATGTAGGTGTTGTCAACTGTATACATACACATATTACAATTATAATCAAATTAACAAAGAGTAAGTCATATGACATTGAGAATAATAGTTAACATGGATAAAATATGAGACACATGATAACATAATCAGTCATTCAAGTAGGTACTCATTGACAGAATAATAGTTATTTTCTATTTAAAATTTTTTTAATTTATTGTAGGGTCCTTGAACGAATGCTTCAGCAACACATTTGTTCTGAATTATTTATAAATATGTTTTCTCCTCTTAGCATGCCACAATGAATGCCGGTGCCTGCCGCTGGGGTACAGTTCATTCTGTGCGCAATAGGTGGCAGAGCAGTCGCTTATTTTTGTTTACATTTTTTCTCCGCGCACTGTCACGGTATTGGCTCTCGTTTTGTGACGTACATCAGTCAACCAATAGCAATCACCTTGCCGCTCCCTGCCGGTGTTGGCCGGTGAGTGCCGCCCCTGCCGTTGCCAAAAAAGTTAAAAGTTTGTCTGGAATTGGCGGCACGGCACAGCCAGGCAAGCAGAACTGCAGTGACGTCATGATCACGTGGGCCAATCAGATAGCCAAAATCACACCAGCACTGCACTGCACGGCAGTTAAAAGTTCATTGTGACAGGGGTTTTGTAGGCAATGCTCTCACAAATACCATGTCACAAGAGTAACAAATCTTACGTGGAATTAAAAATAATATTTACTTAAAATTACAATAATGAACATTTTGCTTTCACCACACTTCAGAACACAACAATGACAAATTTACTTCTTTTCATACACTCTTGTACATGAGCGAGCAGCACACAATTTGAGGTTATGAGAAACTTCTTTACGTTAGTTTTGGAGCGATAATCTCGTAGGCAATAGCCAACAAAAGAACAACTCCGCTTACCTTTACGTTATGTTGAAGTTGACTCAACTTTTTTAGGACAAAGGTCGATCATATCTATTGTTTAGCGGTGTTCTTTTGATCATAAGACGTCTGACTATTGATATAAATTTATATTTAAACTATCACTTGCTTTATTTTTCCGTTAAATGCTACGGGAGTCGTGCTATTCACTCGAGAGAAGACACTCGGAATCTCTATTTTCTCATTTTTTGGGGACAAGGGTCGGTCATATCTACCGCTCAACAGTGTGACGTCTGGCTACTGATATCAATTTATTTTTACATTATTACGTTAATTAATTTCCCGCAAAACGCTACGGAAGTCGGGGCCTAGAGACACTTTGCAGAAAAAATGCAATTTTAAAATTTTGTGTTATGTCCGTTGGGGAGGGGGGGGGGCAAAATAAGCCGCTATCGAATTTACGAAGGTAGCGATTTTACGAATGCGATGAGAGGAACCGTGAGTAGGCCTATTCGTAAAATCAGGGGTCTAGTGTACCAGCCTTTTTAACACGCAGCGAGGTACTGGAACTGTGTGAACCCCATAGTGAGGCGAGGTCCTCTCAGCGGCTACCTTCCTCGAGGCAGTTCATCGGAGTCTGGAGAGGTGAGACGCTGTCTGTGCACTACAGATCTTGATCACTAACTTCACTGCATCATTAATTCATCATGTATACGTCTGCTTCCAAGCCCGACAGTCCATAATAGTGGCCGCTGGATCCTCGCTGCTCAAGTAGGTGAATTTTTTAAATGACTTGGATCTCATCTCACATTCTGCTTTCATGCTGTTATAACTCACTATCCATGTGCAACACATACTAGCAGACTAGTCACCGCAGGGATTAGTCAACAATGTTTATGAACCAACAGGGTCATACATCTGTGGTCACCTTGATGCATGTGTATTTTTACTTTTTTGGTACTGTGTAATTTGCATATTAAGTCTCCTTTGTTACAAAATTTAGTAGCACTTTTTTTTTTTTGTAGTTTATCAGGCGTACTGGAGGCAGACATTCAGCAACATAATTGTTTCATGTAACGTACCAGGTGTGTAAATTGACACAATAAGTATCTCAACATACCGGTTGAATAACAAGCACGCCAAACTGATCCCCCCACCCCCCTCAGAGACATAAACAGTATTCAATTGTAATAACTAGGGAATATTACTGGCACCCTTTCACACAGTATATCAGTTCAGAGAACAGCCTAGTTTGCTATCCAGATACCATCTGAAGGTGTTAAAAATTCTATTTGAACCAACATGAAGCTCTTTAACCGTTGTTATTGTACCAGTTCTCGGGGTGTACATGAAAGTAAACAAAGCCATATAGGATTTGAGACATCAGCTTGAACTGCTTATATTTCAAGGAATACTGTGATTTGTCTGTCTCATTTACTGGAACATGCTGGGCCGTCGTTTTTAGGTATAATGGCATCCTGGGCAGACTCTAAATTAGCCCCCCACCCTTGTCTGCCCAATCCACCATATTAATGAACAATTAAGTTCGGGAGGAATTTTAGCCTTGACCCTCAATTGGAGAGCCGTCCTTTATCCACCACCTATGGACCTGCTGTGTCCCGGGCTGGAAACCGGCAGCTGATAAAACACATTTCAAACCTGCTGAGCCAGTTATAATTACGAAAGTATTGCTCACTTGTGTTGGAATTGTGTTGTTCAGCATCACGGACTACCTACCCACTAACCACAGTAATATTTGACTTTCTAAAATATTTACATTGACAAAAATGTTAACAGCATCCTGTTGACGCGAGCGGGGGTTGGTGATTAGATAGTGAATTGCCCGGTGCGCCAGCCCGTTATTGGAGAACGGGCACTCAGTCGGTAGATTCTTCTCTCGCGTGGCCGACGGCCGTGGCGTTACTTACGTGATCACCCCACTCGACGCCTGATTGGTTGTTGCGCAGAGGAATCTTATGGCGTTCCTCACGCCCGTAGCACATAAGAAAGCACTAAAAGAGAATTACACCCTACGCAATGCACTGAGGAGTGTGGGTTAGAGGGTTCCACGCCCTTAAAGCCGTGAAGCGGCAAGCCAATAAAGTACGCACCTTAATGAATGACGTATTTATTGCATATAGCACCATACTCCACTATACAGCAACTCGTGGCGGCGCGCGAAGCGGATCCGGTCCTGGCCCGACCGGTGGGCGAAGCTGTTGCGAAAAATCACCACGTGGGTGTAGAAACGATTTTAAGTAAAACCCCTGGGCGGCGAGTCGCAGGGGGGAGAGGTCCACCTCCGGGCCAGCAAAGATACGTGACAATATTCCTGGTTAAGTAAATTACTATTGATACACTAAATGATTGAAGAAGTTCTGATGGGCCCGGAGGGACGCACGCGTCGACCGTCTCGATCCGCCACACAATGCCGACTGACGAGTCGTTCCCGCCCGCCAGGCAGCGGGCCTGCCGGTGGCGGGAAAGACTCGTCGATACACATAAAAACACTCAAACAATATTA
>PNEQ01109434.1:0-12684 GCA_003012365.1 Medauroidea extradentata
TTTTTTTTTTTTTTTTTTTTTTTTTTTTTTTTTTTTTTTTTTTTTTTTTTTTTTTTTTTTTTTTTTTTTTTTTTTTTTTTTTTTTTTTTTTTTTTTTTTTTTTTTTTTTTTTTTTTTTTTTTTTTTTTTTTTTTTTTTTTTTAAATTTTGGTTACACCGCTACGGTCACTATGTGACTTTGATGAGTGAATATGCAAAACCTAAGGGGCCTATCTTTTTAGTTGGGGAAATGACATGTTATCTGATGTGTAAAAGTTGGAACAGTGTTTGGCACCAGAATTTGTATGGGTGCCACTTCCTTGACGGGAACTAAGAGAAGTTGGTATTCACCATAAAGGTTATTCCTACAATCAACATGTCGAGCGGGGGGCAATTGAAATACTTGCCTCTCGAGTCGACGCAACACTAGGAAATCATGGAAAGGGTGTGTGTAGAAGAAGGATGCACTCCGGTACTCTCGAGGTCTTCAAGTATGGCGCCGCCCTCGACTTCTCGAGTGCTGACAATGTTCCAGCCTTATCCCGGGCCATCAACACGCGCCTACCCTCGGAGTGGGAAAGTCTGTTCGGCCCCACTGCCGCAGTCGAGGCACGTCCAACGATACCCATCATCTGGGAGGATAGAGGTGTCTTGCAAAAGAAAATCACCGTGGAGCGTCGGCTTAAGTTAACATAGACGTGAAGTACATCACGTCTCGGCTGAAGAGCCAACAGGAACATTAGCCTGGCGTACATGCCACTTCAAGCCAAAGCTGCGCCGCACAGCCGAATACACTTGAAATCTTTCTACACAGCATTAATATTTCTTCAGTGCGCGTTCAACATATTTGAAAGTGATATTACGTAATATGGACGCCATTTATTTCCGTTCATTCTCAAACTGTGATGAAGATGGCACGACCAATACGGGTATGATTCAGCTCTTTAAGCAGCAATAACCGTAACGGCACATATGAATTAGATGTAAAACAGCTCTTTGAAGAGATATCACCGAATCTGATGTTCTTTAAGAGGGCGTGATACATAATTCAACGCTAAAAGCATTAATCTACAACTGTAGGTTTCTTGAAGCCAATTTGCAAAAACTAATCAATAACAATCCTAGACAATAGTTTTAGCAAACGTTTTAAACAAAATTGTTTCCAGTTTTACGAACTTCTGAGGCACAATCTCTGACGCCGGAACCTCGTGCATTTAACTGCGGCGCAAGAGATCACGCGTAAAGTATTAGTAATTCTGGATAAATACTTACTCATAAAGTTGGAAAATACAATTATCTAGGATTACCATTGAGTATTTTATCCAGATTGGCTTCGAAAAAAGCGCAGAAATCATTTGATGTTTTCAGCGTTTATTTATCTACCACGCACTCTTAAGTGCAGCCAAAAACTTGGCCAACAAGAGAAACGTAGTGGTAGCAAGATATATGTGAGAAAAAACTCAATTAAATTCTTATAAAATATATATGGTATAAACGGAAGTTTAAGGCAATATTCCCACACGCGTAGAGAAATGTTAACTCATTTACAGGCAAATAAATCGTAAAAAAAAATTCGAACACTTACCTATTAATTCGATGATTAATTGCAAGTAGTTTCATGACGGCAAGGCTCGTGGTTACATAAATTCGGCTAGAACTGCCGCTTTCAGTTCATGGTGTAGTATAACGTGCACTGGGACAAGATAAAATAAAACGAAGGAATGATGTGTTGAAGTGTCAGCACAAGTACATACAGTAAACACATTTTCAAACATTTGTGGAAATATAATCAATAACATGCCACACTACGACGCCACTTAAATATTCAACCACACAGACTGCGTCCTGGTTAACTTAGTGTTGTTTTTGCAAGAAAGCACAGTTGTGTGTGTTGCCAAGTCGCGCAGTACTGCTAGAAACATCTCACGATACGGAGAGAAAAGAGAAGATCGTCACATCAACCAACGACAACTGATTGTATTTCATAATGCAACAGGATAATCTGAAATACAAATTAATGACCTTATGAATGCCCCAAGGAGCCTTATTGGTGACACAATACGGTGCCTCAGAAAGAACGGCGCAATAGATTTAATAAGGCCAATTAACCACAAGTATTAACCGCATGTAATTAAGGCTTACTTGCAACAATAGCACAAAAGATAAGAATTTACAAAACGCAAGCTTTATAGTTGGATATGGTTCAAATTTTGCTTAATACTAATGCTATGTAGAAGGTTTGGCCAATCAGAAGCCTTGAAAGCAATAATAAGTTCTTTCATGAGAGAATTAAAGTTTCAGAGAATAAAAAGCTTCGGCTAGACCTTGTTGAACATGGAACGACTGTCATGATTTTTTTTTAGTAAAAGAGTTAGTAAGTGAATTCAAGATTTTGGTCAGCCTTTAGCGCTGGTGAGGGGTGACACGAGGTGAATATGGAGCAGTACCGGAATGAAAGGCTGAGGGAAACGGGAGATCCCCGAGAAAACCTACCAACCAACTGCGTCGTCCAGCACAATTCCCACATGCGGAAATCCGAGGACCGACCCCGCAGTGAATCGAACCCGGATCGCCTTGGTGAGAGGCGAATGGTCTGACCACTCGGCCACCGCGGCCCCATAAAAGAGTTGGATGTTTTTTGAAGTGACGAAACTGCCACAGTATAAACGTAAACAATCCTCTCTTAAATATCTTCAGGTGTATTAAAAAACGCCATATTATTGTTTAAAAACGTAAAAATTAGGATTATTCTACGTGTCGCAAAGTATATCAGCACAATCTTCTCACAACTATAACGAGGCCTACCTTCCATTATGGGTTGCTCAGCATAAAGCAAGCACATTTTAAACCTTAGTTACTTTTATTCTTCAGGTTAATTTGTATTTTCCTGTTACTTCTTATTATAAACACACTAACCTCAGTATTTTCCTAAGTACATACAGATTTTACAGCGCTCAAAATTTAACACCTGAATTCAAAATAAATAGTATTTTTAAATAATTATTCTAGACAAGGTGTTCTTCAAAAGTACTCTGATTATCGCGAACCGCCTATACTAAGCTTACATCAACTGTAGCAAGTCCTCGAGCACTTGCGTTTGTGTTTACGATGTTCTTATCACAATGTCCATGTAAGTCCATCGTAGCCTAGAGGCTTAGGCGAGAAGAACGGAGACTTCTTACAGTACGCTAGCAGTAGATATGTTCCAAACGTGTTGTAGAAAGGTTGATGCTGAAACAGTCTGCAGTTATCAGAACTGACGGATACAACAGCAGGTCTGCCCAAAAGTAGCCCTACACTAGTGAAACTAACATGAAGCGAACGCAAACATTTCTAAAGATCGTCTCAATGAAGATGGATCTAGGTAGAATGAGGTCGCCTTTGAGGACAAAACAAATTCAATGTTCTAGACTCAAGTGGCGAAAACCGAACGGACAACTGGACATTTGAAATGTACAACCAACGGTTACACAACAAAGCAGCATCATGATCTTAGGCTGAATATAATCAGCAGGCGTCGAAGAAACCATATTTAACTATGGCAATGGATGACTGTTGACAAAGTACAGAAAACAGTGAATAAATTAGACATTATGGATACTTTCAAATTCTTTACGGACTGTGACCAAAAAAACACAGCTACTGTCGAACGAAATGGGCTATTGAATTATTTGTCCTAAAGAAACTGAAACGGATCTCCAGTTCTGACCTTAACACAATTTCAAATGTGTGTGCCGAGATAACAACAACAAATTGCAACTGTGAGATAGGACTAAGAATACAGAAGGGCTGAAGCGTGGAAATTAAAATCCCAAACGTCAAAACATCTGCTATAAATCACCAGACAAATTGACATGCTCAATGTATGTTTCGTTTCGCAGATGCATGTATTTACTTAAGCACGTCAAGGCCGCTCTGCACCGAAAAATTCGTAATTGTACCAAACACTATGATCTTTTAAAGAGTTTTGCAATAATAGTGCACGCCTGGATTTAGATTTTGGACATACTCGGTCTGGATGTAGATCTCTGATAGACAAATCACTACTTTGAAATGCGCTTGTACGAAAATTATGGTACAGAGAAATATATTTTATTTGTGGTATATTACTATTAATGTAATGCGTAAGAGTTGGGCAGTGTTTGGTACAATATGTTATAAAACAACGCATTTTTTGGCGCAGAGCAGTTTTAATGACTTATTGTTTCTATATGTGCGTTTCGCCATAAGCCGAAAACTTTAGAAATAACCTCAAAGAATCACTGGCCGTAATTATTCGCCACTAACAATGATTGCCTCACTCATTTTACAGTTGGCAACGAATTATCTGAAAAATGTTCACATAACTCCGTGTTTAAATAAAATAACACTGAATAACTACTATGAAACAATTTTTTTTTTATTTTGCATATTTTACACACGTTTTAGCAATTTATTTCGGTTTCTCACGGCTGCACTTAAACTTTCTATACGTGATCAGTATGGCGTTATCTAGATAATCTTTCTCTTCGCTCGCACGATGATTCAATTTAAAATTCTATCGAGAGCTAAGTGTTCCAGTAAAGTCTTATACGTCGCAATTTGAAGGCGAATAAAGCGATGGACGGTTCTGCGCGTATTCTCTATTTAAAGGCGCTGAAAATTTTAACGTCTACAGAGTATTTTCCACGGTCCAGTTAAATTTTACCGTTGATTAGCACTAATTTTTAACGAAAGTAGTTTTAAACAGCTATAAAGGCCCACTTAAGTTACATTTATATTCAACAAAACTATATAAAATTACTGAAAATATAAATTAAACAAGGTTTTTTAAAAAATATCACTTCATCACATATGACTATATTACCATGTGATAGTTTAATTTTTCTTATGGAAACCATGTTTTTGTTTATTTCAGTAACGACCAATTAAATGTACTAATATATAAAAAAAATTGTATTGCTGTGACCATATACTTTTATTGGCAGAAAATCTGTAGCAAAGTTCAATGCACGTTTATATCTGAGATTCACATACATCCGGTTAGTACATTTTGAAGTACGTCAGTCTGAAAAGGCCATTTTTATAGGTATGTTGAAGGCCGTAGAAAAAGTCTTTTAAATGAGCATGATGGTTTAACAATGACATTCCGTCCTTGTCCGAAGTGTATTTTCTTTTCGTACGTTGGCACAATGGGTACACGTCAAATAATTTCGTAAAAGTGTATTTCCGAACACACTGCAGGGCATTTGATGCACGTGGCATGCGGCGCCCTTACAGGCATTGGTGCAAGGAAAACTGAACAGCTGTTGAACTGCACATGGTCTAGTAGAGTAGCCATTATGGTATGCTGCTGTCATTATGTCTTAACAATACAATTAGTAACTGCAACCGCATTTACGAGGCATTTGTGAGGCTTTAAGAAGCTCACGCATATACTTTCATGACGCCCGCTACAGCATATAATCATGGGTTTAAGGCCATGATCGTTCATTTATTTCAAACAATTGCAAATAACTCGAATATTTTTTAACCAAATACTTTGAAAAAATTTGAGACTGTGTACAGTCATACGATACACAATTTTTCCAGAGAGTTTTTTTTTTTTTAATAATGTACCGTTTGCTAGCAAAAAATTATTTTGCTTCATTTTGGCAACAAAATATATAATATTTCAGGGGAAAAAAAACTAAAAATCCGTTTGGTGTATTGCAATAGAAAAATTCAGATAGAAACGATGATATATAAGTGTTAAAACTGTAAGAATGAATTTTTGATACGTGTATTAATTTGCGTTAAAAATATTTTTTTTCGAAACCACTGCAAAACTAAAGAGCGAGGCCTTAATACAACTAGGCAACTAGATGCTGGAGATATATACTTGTAACATTGATACTTGCTATTTTCATACACGTAGTTATTTTTTCAAATGCAAATCTGTGCTGCAACTAGCTTCTAATTAACACATTTATAAATATATACACATCAATTGAAACAATGAGTTACCTAGTTGTATTAAGCGCACATGATATGTTTTATGTCATATAATTATCAACAATGAGGGAGATAATGAAAATGAAAGCTTTACGCAATGATTTGAAGTAGGCCTACTTACATTACTGATTTGACCTATCAGAAGTTGGCTAGCGTAAAACAATGTTAAATAATGAAATTTTTCGTTTTTGTGGCAGAATTATTTTCAGTTATTGTACAATACCAACGGGGAAATCATTTCGAATCCCCTTCCATACACCACCAGACATTACTAGTACCCATCTCCTTTACTGCCATAAGAAAGAACCACATTTTTAATAATATCCATTCTGCAGTTGCCGTAAAAATTTTGTTATAAAGTCTAATTTTAAAAATTCTAAAAATTTAATTTACACATTACGTGCTGGTAAATTCAAAGTGCACTTTATGTTAAAAAATAAAGTACAAAGCATATACCAATTCCCGTAAGTTTTGCAGTTACATGCAGCGCCAAGATTTAGTGGTTCGTAGGGCCCTGAAAAATTCGCGTTTCTTTCCGACACAAGGTATAAATCCAGCAACTACACGTTCGTGTCACTTTCGCAATTTGCCCTTGACTTATCTGACACCTTCTGGAAGTCGCTGAGACAATAACAAAAAATGTAACTCATCACATGCCCATTTTACCGTTGAAGCGAGCAGCTAATGAGCAGCTGCTGTCTTCTTGAGAAAACATACATTCTTGGAGGCTATCCTACTGGTCAGTGAACCCGCGAATTTTTCCGGGCTCTAGTGGTTTGTATGCGGAGCATCGCGACCCTTGAAGGCGTCTACTTCTGTACTTCAGGCAGGCGGCCAACAACGGGGCAGGAGAAGTATTGCCAACTAATTTGTTTTACATTGAAATGGGGCAGGAGCAGTATTGCCAACTAATTTGTTTTACATTGAAATTTGGTTGTTCTGAATGTCCATAAGTTGGTAAAAAAAAAAACCACTTCGCTGGAGTTGCGGGAAAATGAGCACTTTAGAAGACCGTCCTCTCTAGAATAGTAATAAAAGAAATATTTCTTACCGTAACCACAGAAAATAGCTTGTAATTACGGTAAAATCTATGCACTTTGGTTATTACTTAGGATTCTCACTTTATATTAAAAAGTGGCGGAAATCTATACAAACAGGATAAAAGGAAAAATAAAAGTAACCAGTCTAAAAGTGCTGACTTTAACGTGGACCGCCTATAGCAGAAAATCTTGACAGTTTATTATATGTTGTCGAGCTGAAATCTAGGTTTTCCTTATTGTAGCATGCAGCACATGTACAGGATAATTTTGAAGGTCTACAAGCCATTTCTTTTCAGTTAAAATAATTTAACTGTGAAGCTTAATTTTAACTGATGATAATTCAATTTCCGTAAAATTTGCGTTTCTATTTGGCGGTACACTAAATTTCAAGCGAGTGTGCCTTCGTACTGACCTCTGTTATCGCCTGGCAATTTGTTTGGCACTCCCCAAAATACTTCCGCGCAAATAAGAGACGTTTTACAGCAATGCTGGCGATTTTCCTGTAAAAGCCGTTAAGTTGGTACATGGTTTTTAGAAACTGCAGCAGCCAACGAAAGCGCTGACTTTTGCTTGCGCAGTCAAAGCTTGCATCACCAATTGGTCTCTTATCTCTGAACTTCTCCGCAAAGCAAAGATAACTATGCTAGTTATATGTCGACTTCACTGAGAAGCAAGCTTCAAAACGCAGTGAAGTACATGTTACGAAGTTAAAGAGCGAAAAGAAAAAAAAAATATATATATATATATACACTGTATATATATAATATGTTGTGCAGCGTGGAAAGTAATTTGCGGAAAAGCTCGCGGATACATGTAGCCAGACCTAAATCAAGAATAATGAGTATAGGAAAAACAACTCTATCGTCAATAGTATGCTCTGACTTTTGAGTGCCCGTATCTCAAAAACGGTTTATCTGAGCGTGTTCGGGCAAGTGCACCTTCTTGTTGCTTATGCCATTCCAGTTCTTTATTCACTAGTATGGGCAGCTACAGGCGTACGTGTACAGAAATACATGAATAAGAACAGAGGCGACCCCATGTTTCCACCACATGAGATGGGATGGTGTTCACACTTTATTCCTTGCATACGTGTAATCAAATCATGCATCCGAATAGAATTCGGGAGGTCAGCGTTCCGTTTGTAGTGGTTGTAGAATTATCGTCACTTAACATGTTCATTACCACAACTTTCACGGTGGTACTACGCCCACACTATTGACAATAGAGGCGTGGTTCCTATACTCATTATTCTTGATTTAGGTTTGGCTACCTGTACCCGCGAGCTATTCCGCGATTTACTTTCCGCCATATATACAGTATTGACCTAACGTATTTTAATATTCCCCACGGTAATACAACACAATATATTATTATAGCAGCTCAGTACAATGACAGGAGCAGAAAGAGAAGTGTCATAGCCTTTGTTAAGGAACCATCCCAGCATTCGCATGGAGTCACTTCGGGAAACCATAGAGAACCCGGGCCTTCCGAATGTGTGTTCTACGTGTTACCTTTACGCCACCTCGCTCGGTCCAAATTAACAACAAGCAAAATACTTCGTGAAGGAAAAAAGGGCTTAGAGCGCAAGGGCATTGTGATCAAGGGCTCATTGCACTGACATAACAGTCAAAGGCTTGCATGTAATTAAAAGAAGAGATTCTACTAGAAGAAACAGTGGATAGTAGGGCTTTGAGAACCTAGAAGAAAAGACTGTTTGTGATCCAGTTGGGAATGTTTGTAAAGTTGCCAACACTGGCCACAGGGCCGCAAGGCCACTCCGGGGAGGGAAGAAAGGAAGTTGGCGGGCTGGTGTTAGCTACGCGATGCGCGACTAATTCGTCTCCCCCGCGCGACGACCGCTGGACAGTCAGCCTGGGAGATGCACATCGCTGGAGCCGGAGCTTCCCCCGGGCAGCAGCGCACATCTCTTAACCTGGCAAGTACGTCGTGCTGGCTGAGTGTGTCGCATGTACTGCACAACACTAGCTTGTGCTTTGTCGTCGTGGAGTCTGACCAAGACCTGTGAAGACACCGTGGACATGCCTTCTTCCCTTACATCTTCTGATGTTCACTCCGTTAAGGCGCCAGCCTTCCTGCCTTGTAACCAGCGTTGCAGAGTGCTAGCAGAACGCTTTTATCTAAGAAACTACTAAACGTGCTTCAAATGTGTGGATTTACGAAAAGAACAAACATTTCAAACGACATCCGAATAGTAGTTTCAAAATATCACGTTACTTAGAAAGACAGTTTCGGAGCCCCTCAAAATGGCTAAAAACGGCTTTTCCAATCAATTATATATAAACAACTACTGAAGGGATTCGTGTGAAACTACTATATAGAGGTGTATTGGACTTTACTTAAAACTTTCCACCAATAAAAAGATGAGGTCACCACTGAAAGTGTCAGTCAGGCGAGTGTTCTACGATACCACTGCACGCCGCTTCGGTGTCTTGCAGTATAGGTGATACCGCGCCAGATAAGCTGGACAACATCACTCTTGGCACCGTGCCTCACTCACACAAACACACGGCCACCAGGCGGGCGCCTTACTTAAGAGGGCGTGGTACACAATTCAACGCTAAAAGCATTAATCTATAACTGTAGGTTTCTTGAAGCCAATTTGCTTAAATTAAACAATAGCAATCCTAGACAATAGTTTTAGCTAACGTTTTAAACAAAATTGTTTCCAGTGTTACGAACTTCTGAGGCACAATCTCTGACGCCGGAACCTCGTGCATTTAACTGCGGCGCAAGAGATCACGCGTAATGAATTAGTAATTCTGGATAAATATTTACTCATAAAGTTGGCAAATACCATTATCTAGGATTGTCATTGAGTATTTTATCCATATTGGCTTCGAAAAAAAGAGTAGAAATCAATTGATGTTTTCAGCGTTTATTTATCTACCACGCACTCTTAACAAAGAAGACGGCAGAAATACAACAACCTTGCGCAGCTCTAAAACCATCTCATAGAGCACCTAAGCTCTGTTTAATGAGTATAAGTATTACATCGCAGTGAAAATTTCATTGTAGTGACGTTCATTGCAATAAACAAAAATACTGTTCTATGCATGGAATTTATCCATGGCGTTTTCAAAGTTGGTAGCTTTAATGAAGATATTATGGTTAGCACTGAACGACGAGGTCTTTAGCTCTGATCCCGAGAGGACCCGCCGACCAGCGGCATCGTCCGGCACGATTCCAACATATGAAAAACCGAAGACCGACCCCGCCGGGAATCGAACCCGGATCGCCTTGGTGGGAGACGAGTGCTGTAATCATTGATATACTATATTGTTATGCGTGAGGCAACAATATATATATATATATATATATATATATATATATATATATATATATATATATATATATTAGACAATGCGATTTGCAAAAGTGTTCACTTTACGGCGAATATAGCTTATAGCCAGAATAAACATATTTTCCTGAGCCTGGGCGCCATATCTAATACCACTAGACTGTCTGGTCATGTCAAGAATCTATCGAGACACATGCAGACGGAAGAAGAGATCACTGGAAGAGCTTCTTGTACAGTCTTTCCAACGAGTTACAGCACAGATGTGTCACTTCAGAAACTAAAGACATTATAGTTAGTTTGTGAACCCGTGTTTCAGTGAAGCGCAACTGCGAGTTAAGTTGAAAATATTAAACCGGCCCTGGAAATCCTGCAAACTATACGGTGACTTACAAGCAACACATAGAACTATGCCAACATATTTGTTACATATGTACACCCGTCCGTAGGATGAAGTGTATGAATCCAGGACGAAATAACGTCTTACCCCTAGGTGTAATAAGTAACTCCAGATTATGGTCTAGTGTGTACAGTATACGTTTGCCTGATTTTGACAGTTCTCTTCTAAGAAGTGTGCTGTGTACAGAACTGCAGAGACCGTGCCCCCCCCCTCCCGCCTAAACGCCTAGGGAGTCACGATGTATATTTATTTGGTTACTACGCAGAGTTTCGCACGACTTTGATCAGCATACAAAGTTGGATGTCGTACCTTTCAACAATTTGCTGTGAACTGTGATTTTCAAAGCTCGCCAGTCATGCCTATAGTATAGGTTAGTATCCTGAGTTAATTTATAAATTGCAGTAAATCGTACAGTATTCTATTGCAATATGCATCCTAAGGCTACTTTAGGTGTAAAATTCGACGCAGGTGCTTCCGTACCGGAGTTAAATACGGATGTTGTGTCCTTCCATTACCACAGCCAATACGTAACATAATTTCGGCTATAACTTATAAATATCAAGGGAAAAACTTAAAATACAGCAAAGAAAAGTATTTTAGATAAAATACCTGGCAATATGTAAAAGGTTTCAATTAAAACAAATGTAAATACGCTACAAATACACACAAAAAATTCGGCACACACTGTACGATAAAAACGACAAGGTCAAACACGTTACTAAAAACTCGGCTCGATCAAATAAGTTCACAGAAGCATGAAGCGTACAGCAATGACTTTATTACTTAAATTTAACGTATCTGGCCGGTCTACAAGAGACGTCGAGGGATTTTAGTTTTCATGGCTAGCGATTCTATTCATGACTAACTCATATCGCACGTCTTCTTGTCCTTATTCTTCAAAATACGGCCGAGCTTCAATTGCTCACTAACTGTGACACGATAAGATTATTGCCGATATATTTTGTATTTAGCAACCTTTGTAACACACTAAAATCTAAATACTAAAATTACCAAATGTTTCATAATTATAATATACTAAATCGGGTCACATGGACATTTATTTTACTAAAACTGCCAATTGTAACATGCCGTAAGTCTCAATAAGGCTCCAAAAGACACAAACCAAGTCTTCCCAGCAAGAGTCTCTACGGCCTTGAGACTACAGGTTACGGGTTCGAATCCTATATACGCCTTATGTTCAGTTAGTTTACCGAATTGTTTGTGAGAAACCGAATAATGTTCCAAATCAGTGGCTGATGGCGAACGGAAGAAGGAAATAAACTTTCCACAACGGATGACGTAACAGACACGAGAAAGACGAGTCGATAAAAATAACAGGCGTATCTCAAGATGAGAAATAGCAGTTACGTGTCTTGCGGAGCGGCATCTGATAGTCTCGCTGATAAATCTACTGTCTTGCAGTAATGTAAGCAGTGGGAGAAGGAAGAAGACAAAAAAAAAAACTCAAGTCGATAAAAAACCCGTTCTTTATAAAACTGCCAGACATTTAACGTGGCCCAGCGATTCGGCGATATCTGCACATTGCTATTCCTTGAAATGGAATAAACAAACATTGACAAAATTAAAACAGTTATATCAAGACAAAAAAGGTGTAAGAATTCACCAGAAGACAAGAAAAAAATTATACCGAAACTCTCGCGATGTACTCATTACACCGAATAACTTAGCCATGGAACACGTGAAGTAATAATGTAGGTTCACCTATGTCAAGAACGAGTAAGGAGAAGTTTTCACGTTGACATGACATAATTTATCGGTTCATTCACTTCTTGGACTCCACGCGACGTGGTTTGTGTCACTTTCGTGATGACTGTAGTTGCTACCGTAAGTTAACACGTTTTTCCTTGTCAGCTGCTTCCCGTAAAATTATATATATATATATATATATATATATATATATATATATATATATATATATATATATATATATATATATATATATATATATATATATA